>BLKM01000739.1:103580-119065 GCA_013340265.1 Coptotermes formosanus | reverse complement strand
TGTGTGTATGTATGTATGTATGTATGTATGTATGTATGTATGTATGTGTGTGTATGTATGTATGTATGTATGTATGTGTATGTATGTATGTATGTGTATGTATGTATGTATGTATGTATGTATGTGTGTATGTATGTGTGTATGTATGTGTGTATGTATGTATGTGTGTGTATGTATGTGTGTATGTATGTATGTGTGTGTGTATGTATGTGTGTATGTATTTGTGTATGTATGTATGTATATTTCCAACGAAAGACTAAGATGGCCCGACAATGCACGTTACAAACTCCATAACAACTGCAGAACTGCTGCAGATCCTCACCTTCACGCAACCCACAGTTTCATTTTCTAATGACAAATCCTCGCCAATGGAGTCGTTTTACCCTTGTGTAGACCCCATATTCTATCGCTCTGCATTAAACGTTTCATGTTACCCCCGCAACTGTACCCAGTTCTAAAGAGGTACGTTCCCTTCCAGTTTACCGCTTGATATTATGTATGTTTTGTGGTCTTTTGTATGCCTTCTACATGTCTTACCCACTTAATTCTCAAGAAAAATATCCATACCAAAATTAGTGGTTAATTGTAACCCGACAATACGACGATAGCTGGTGTTCTTATCTTCTTATTTTTGTGCCCACGGCCTACAAGCCAACAACAGTCCCTTTCAAATGTTTCACTGGTCTTGACCTCGCTCTCTACCCTAAGGGTCAATAAAGGCATTGTCCCGGGTCACTCGTTTCCAACAGTTACATCCACATAAGCTTCCTATAAATTCACGTTTCCCGCCCATTGTTTCAATATTTCTCTCTTGCCCAAATTTATACCCGGTTAAGTACGTAAACGTTCCCATTTCTGCGGCGCCTCTCCTTTCCTATCCGTCACTCAGCGTCCACTTAGCAGAATCCTAGAAGCCGGTACCAATCGCTCAGTTGGCCAAGTAACTGGCAACATATTAGTGAACTCACAATTGCTGTACCACGCGCATGATCTTCCAGCGCCTTGTATCACACAACGCATAAATCCATTCCCATTTCCTTGTTCCTTAACTCATTCCACAGATTCAGTCCCAGTCCGATCCCCTGCGTATTATTTCCTAACGATTTAGTCCTCTTACTGTCGAAATGCCGAACACACCCGCCCAGTCCCCACGCTGTAGTCGCCACGTCTTCTCTGTCCGTTACTGCTTGCTGAATTTACTCACCACTAAATGTCTGTCGGCTGTTCAACCACGTTCCGTACTACTAAACCAGGTTTGTTGAAGCAAAGGGCAATCTACACGCAGTTATATGTATGTGTATGTTTGTATAAACACCCTATACTGTGGTGTTCCCATGTCAGTATCTTACCAATATGGCACAATACTGAGAGGGTCGTTAAATAATACGCTTAAGAATATCGACGTCATCTGTTAGACACTGACAGTAACTAGGTCAGTGTGTGAATGACACATACACTTGGCCAATCATTCACAAACAGCCTACTGTTATACATACAGAATGGCCACACATTACCTTACCATAACGTATGTAACTCTTGTACTAACTAAGTAACTAACTCCACAGAGCAGAGGCCTTCTTGAGAAGCTAACAGTTTCTCAGCTAGTCAAGAAATTCCCCGCATTTTATGGAACCCGGAGGTTCATTACCGCATTCACAAGAGCCTGCCACCTGTCCCTGCACTGGTAAGCTTAAATGCAAATACATGCCGTCCGTCTTTTTTAAATGTCCTTGGCAGTTTGATCACTACGTCTGCAGAGAACCTGAATTCACGTAGGCGCGCTTGTTTCACCTGGACAGAAAAGCTGGAAAATTTCATAAAACGCGTTTCTTGTTCCCTCACGTTTCCGGTACACCATTTCATCTCCTTGTTTAGTCGCCCCAACAGAATCACCGCGTTGGTCAGCCGTCCTAAGGGCCCTACAGAACTCTAACCAACGACGTTTACATGCAGAAAATAAAACGCCATACTCCCGCTATCCCATTACAAGCCTCGACAGTCCCTTATGGTTCCAGGAGGTTGGGGCTCCCAGTTTTGAAAACAGTGGGCACATGAAGGTGGTAAGGTTGTCAGCCCTACGCACCGGCCGCCTTTACCCCCCAGGAAATATTCCTGGTACTCATTTCCAATGAAAAATTCCAATGACACCATCGGGAATCGAACCCGCGACCTTCCGGTTTGTAGCGCAGTGCCTCAACCAACTGCGCCACTAAATAGCTTGAGAGATAACTACAAGATGTAAAGCGCATGAGTCAGTCCCTCTGTCACCTACTCTCTCTCTCTCTCTCTCTCTCTCTCTTTTGTGCCAGACGTTCAGTTCCACCAAGCACAGCGCCTGTAGCCAGTGCGGCACTGCAACCCGCAGTGCCTTGTCTTAGAGACGCCGCCTTATAGCAATAGAAACCCGAGACGAAACGAGACTTGGCTCGGGTTCCAGACGCTTCCTTAAAACCAACTCCTTTCAGAAACCGCTACAAATGATATCTCCTCTTTCCTCCAATTTTTCATTTTCCTTCTTCAGAAGAGGGGGAAAAAAAACTCGTTTCGCCCCTTCTCTGCTTTCTTGCTACCTTGCACCTTGCTTCAGCAAATTGTACTTTATGTGGAATGAACAGCGTAGCAGAGAAGAGGCGGCAAGAAAAATGTCCGTCATACGAAACCAGAGGCGAGGGTATCTTCAGTACTTCTGTAGTCATTTCGGGAAGTCTTCGAGTGCATTCATTAAAAATAAATCAAATGGTGATTCTGGGTAGAAAAAGCAACTCGCTTCTCTATAATATGTCTCACGCGCAGCTGACATAAATATGATTCGAAGGGATGTGTGTAGTTCATAACCTGTGGAATATGACCGCCACTATGGCGGCAATGTTTAATGAGCGGTGGAATGGAGGGGGAAGTCATGAAACATGTACAACAAGTGTTTTTTGTGAATGAAATTCACAAAACTGACAATATGATTCCTTTATTGTAACTCTGTACTAACAGGACAGGCAGGTATGTCGCAGTGCCAGTCAGGAGTTGGGGAGACGACGGCAAGGCGACCAAAAGCGTTGGACCGGCCCCGCCTTGTGACGACGTAAATTAACCCTGTAAAGACGAAGCGTATCTGTTGTATATAAGGACTCAGTGCGTACCGCGCTGTAAACACTCTCCACTTCGGTTATAAAAACCAGTCTCTTAATGTTTTATAAGGCAAAAGTTGCTGTTTGTTCTGAGATCCGTACAAAACACATTAACGCAATGTGGGCACCACGTAGAATTTTTTAATGTTAAACCTGGTGGTACGTAAAGTTACCGCTAGGCTTTAAAAGGTTAAACACCCAATTCTCTATCTCCTTCCGTCTCCAGGCACGTACGTTCTTTCTGTCACAGGAATGACAAACTGTCAAACAAATGCACCGGTAAATGCAAGAAGTCGCGACTCAGCAACACGCCGTTTGTCTGTTTCAGCACAATACACGCCAATCCGCCACCTGTCGCTACACAGCCTTCTGCCTGAGACCCAGCACTACATGACTTACGAGGGCTCCACAACGCACCCGGGCTGCTGGGAGACCACTGTGTGGATCATCCTCAACAGACCCATATACATCACTAAGCAGGAGGTACGTACCGCCACAGAACACTGTCGGTCTGTCGATCGCGCACTGGCATAACCACTGCGCACTTGGCTGCTACTGGATGGAGGCCCTACAGATAGTAACTTGCCCGATTATAGCACACTGACAGCGAACGAAAAAGAGTGCAGAATGCTTCGCGGACCGAAACTGCACAATTTTACCCAGCCCCCCCCCCCCTCCAGTAATATTCTGCCCCACTCCGACGTTTATGGTCAAATATATTATGCATGCCCGACCGATGCCCGGATTCCTTGTACTGTAGCGCGAAAAGAATGCGATCTGCTATGACTGGCTCCATTAATACGTTTTTTTTTCACGCATAAATGTCAATAAACCTTGAAGGAATTGCAGTAGAGCCCGGTTATAACGACATCGGTTTATACGACACCTCGCCTGTAGCGTCAGATATTCTGTGGTACCAAACAATTGTCACTGTTAACCGTAACATTATACTCCTCGGTTGTAACAACACTCGTTTATAACGACACAAAGTATTCAGTCCCTTTCATGACGTTATAAGCGGGTCCGACTGTTTTTAAATATACTCCAAAGATATCTTATATTTGAGCTTCTGAGGAATGGTGCGTGGATAGCTGACACCCAGCAGTGTTCTAACTAGTTCTAACTATTTCCAGAAGAGGGCTGACAGGTAAATATCCGAGCAGATCATGCCTTGGTTTGGCCCCGGAGCCCCGCTTGACCCACTCCAAAAGTCATGCTTCAGGTGTTCACGTTACGCATACTTGGCGGTCAGTCCAGTATAAGTTTAGTCGAAACGAAGTGCGTACGTGACGTCACGGCTTTCTATGCCGGTTGTCAGTTTTTTGTGTCACACGCAAAATATGAACGAAAATGCGAATTTTTCTTTGCGAAAAACAAAAATAAGGGGCAGAGAAGTACGCAACTGATTTACATCAAGAATTAAATATTCACGCCGATCCCAGTGGCCGCGCCGTCTGCGTATGTCTGAGGCCGCTCGCTTGCTGGGACTGCGGGTTCGAATTCCTCCGGGGGCATGGATGTTTGTCTTCTGGATATTATGTGTTGTCAGATAGAGGTCTCTGCGACCAGCCGATCCCTCATCCAGAGGAGTCCTACGGTGCGCGCGCGCGCGCGCGTGTGTGTGTGTGTGTGTGTGTGTGTGACCACGTGCAGCAATAACCCTCTACACCTATACTGTGTGGGTAGAAGAGGTGAGACTACAGAAATTAAACATTCACTGGCACGCTCTGTTCACAGCACCCGCGGATCTACGGCCAATAATGATTGGACAAAACTGGTTCATAAATATTTGCTGGCATTATTATCTCATACCAGCCACTTACTGCCCCACAGCTGAAGTGCTGATAAAACAGAATGAATAAGCGTTCGCTTACGCCCTCAGCATATACACGCCTCGCTTCCACCCACAACTAACGGAGTAAAGCACGGGTCATAAATATTCAGTTTCACTCGAGCACACACAGTGCCCACGTATGTCTCACAGTTAGACAGAGAGCGAGGGCACTCATGTGGCCCGTAAAGAGGAACTTGTTTTGAGATCAGAAGATTTCGGATGATAGTACTGCCGCTGTCTTCAGGGTAAAAGAGCAACGTCTCAAACTAACTGATTCTCAAAAACAAATCAGTATTTAGTTTCCGCGTGTGTCTAATGCACAAAGACTAATCTGTGAATGTACTAGAAGCATGAATGAGAGAGGCAGAACTGACGTCGTTCCATGTTCACTCATTAATTCATTAATTCATTCATTCATTCATTCATTCCGTAGCCTGTCTTAAGACAGGTCGATAACCTCTTCCAAAGCGAGTTCTACACACAGTGCGATCTAGTGCTTCCTCTTTCAATTTACAGTATCCTCTCACTTCCTTAAGGTCGTCCAGTAGCTGCTTACGTATTCTTCCCCGTCTTCCCGTTACTTCTATCCTAGAGATCTTTCCTTCAATCACGTGTTTCAGAAGACAGTTCCTACGCAAGATGTGACCAATCCAGTTAGCCTTCCTCCTTTTTACTGTGTGTACGATATTCCTCTCCTCCTTGACTCTGTGTAACACTTCTTCATTTCTCACACGATCCGTCCAACTGATCTTCTCCAGCCTTTTCCAGCCCCACATTTCAAAACTTCCCAGGTGTTTCTGATCTACTTTCCGCAGTGTCCCAGTTTCAGCACCACGCAAAGCTGTGCCCCAAATTTAGCGCTTTACCATTTTCTTCCTTACATTTACGTACAGTTTGCTGGTGAAAAGTCTTCTAGGCTTCCCTACTGCCGAACACACAATTTGCAAACACTGCGTCACCAGTGCTGAGTCTCACAGTGGTCAGCCACTAACATCGGCAGGCCAGACAGCCAAGTAACACGGCTGCCTAACTGCTTATACAAACCACATCCACGTCCACAAATTTCTGTTCTTGATATCAAAGAAATTAATTCTCCTAAATACAAATACAAATATTTCAGAGTAGGCATTCATTACGGAAGCTTTGTAGCTGCAGCTCTTTGTAGAATGTAAAACAACCCAAAGTGGGTTTCCAACCACCATAAGGAGGAGACGTGCCCAAGACCGCCTGAAGATTTCACGTGAAGTGAATCCCATATAAACAGCATAAAGAAATGTACACGAAATATTAATAAGAAGAAATGGATTTTAGAGTTATACATAAACATCTATACCACAAAACTGGGCCTGCACGTTTATAGGCACATACTACGTACATAAGAACAACACAGTGAAAACCCGAAATTTTCCAGCACGTCTTCACGTGCCAATGAGACACAACTGAACATCGGAACTGAAGCATACAGGCCGTCGCTCCAAATAATGCCTTCGCCCCGCCCCTTAATTTTATCTTGTAAATACATTTTGTAATTATATATATCAATACCCTTTTTCAGCGTTCTTAAAACTTACGCAAGTATACGTCAGTATAATTTCTACAGGATTTTATTCCTGACGCTGCGTATACTCTTATGTTATGTACAATATATAACACTGCGATGTAAGGTTTCGACGTCTCAAACACATGCAGCTGTGAATTTTTCCTTTTGTTTCCGTAATGATCTGTATATTTTAGCCGAAACATGTAGCTGATTTCTTTGAAAAATAAACAATTGTGTTTAAACTGAATATTTTGTACTTTTAATTGAACGTGGATGTGCTTCAGCTTTCTGTTGAATGGCGATAAACACCGTAGTAAGTAAAGCTGATACGGCAATAAACCATGAATGATATTAAATATGGTGTGCGAAATGTTGTTTGCAAGCCATCAGTGACAAATGTTAACACTAAAGATCTCTAGTTTAATCAAACAAATTTAAGATGCGCAGAACAAGTGCGTAACAGTTTCTGCACAGTGCGACTGTAACAAAAATGACTAAAAGAAATCAGGATAACGGCACACCTACAAACAGCATATTCTGGCTCTGTCCGAGATGTGACCGAATGCGAAATTGACGCCAAATGGGCAGCAATATTTCGGAGTGAAATTCTGCCTCCACTCTCAGGGTATAAAAGTAGCTTTTCTACCCTAAATTTTAAGGCAGCAAGCTGGTCTTCCGAGGTGTGATATCGCGGAATGTGTCACATGACAAGACACACGGAGGCAGCTGTACTAGTAAAACCACGCAGCAGGCCACACCGGGCCCCCACGTGCACCACGTGTTCTCAGAATATGAAAATACAAACCCCATTACTGTTTTCGCTTTATATTTCCTTTGTGAAATAACAATCCTCAATATCCTCTCATCGAAACGTAGATTTCCCACATTAAATCGGATTATTTGGCATTAATGCAGATTATGGTGGTACAGTCGTGCCGAAATAATGTATAAGCCCAGCGTATAATCGCCCAAAGTAGCGACATAAACGTACTCTGACGAAGCAAGAGACGCGGGAGCGCCCGCAAGAATTTAATACGGACAGCGACGACTACTGTCACCGGAGTGACGCCACTCCGGTAGCTTCACGTATATCTCTTCGTCTCCCATCGATCCACGTTCGGTGGGAGACAGAAAAGCTTCTCAGAGTTCCTGCGAGGCCACAGAGCGTTGCTTCTAGTCGCACTGCTCCGGTATGTCCCAGGGTGCATTGCATAGGAATGTCTGTAGCAGACTGTCTTATCGCACTCCATATGTCTCCATAAGCACACAGGGCTGTCTTGAGGCGTCCGACGGTTTCAATAGACATTGTTCTACGTCACAAGAAACATCTGACTGTTTCTTCACTGTACACAAGACAATATAACCATTCACGCGCGAGTCTGTCTGTGTGTATGTGTGTCTGCTTTAAAGCTTGTTGCTGTCTGTCAGTCGGTGTTTTTTCAAACTCTCATGGTAATGGAGAGTTCCTCACATGAAGCGTAGCTGCGAAAATACAGTATAAATCCAATTGTCCGGACGCTGGTTATCCGGACCGCCAATAATCCGGATCGGCTTGGCCCTTCAGGTAACTTCGTCGAGAATTCTACAAAACTAATTTGCCTTGAAATTGCCGGTTATCGGATAGAGTACAATACTCTAAAGTGTTATGCCTGTCTAGAGCTTCAAATCAGGCGCGGTGGAAAGGTTTAGACGGAAGTACATAACGTAAATAGTAACAGCCGAAGGGGGTTCCCACATTAGACAAGGAATTTCCAAATTCCAAATGTATTAATGCTTTATTTGTACGTAAATAAATATGTGGCCTAAAATTGCCGTTTGTAGACTGTTTTTCCACTTTAAACAGCCAGTGTTGCGTATTTTCAAAGAAAAATCCAATTGTCCGGATTTTCTGCATATCCGGACGGCTCGCGGTCCCAATTAGTCCGGATAATTGGAGTTACACTGTACTGACCAACCAGTTACGCACAGTCGACAAGGGGTGGTCCTCAAGCTTTCGGAATGGGGGCGATGTGCTAACAACTCCTCACCAAAAAGAAAAATCCTGTTAACTAAATGTCGCTCAGGGGTCCGAAGTCTCTCAAACTGACGGCCGAACACAGAAGGACGCTGTCGGGGAACAGCGTATCCAGGAAAATGTTTGCATCGGAAAGGGTTAAATTAAGAGGAGACTGGACAAAATCTTTAAGCCTTCCCTATCATTCTAGCATTGCTGCACCTTCAGCGATCCAGAAAGTTGCAAAGTGACTTTCTTTACACGCTGCACACCGTGCATATTACAAGTTAACCTTTTAAAGCCTAGCGGTAACTTTACGTACGAACAGGTTTAACAGTAAAAAATTCTACGTGGTGCCCACATTGCGTTTATGTGTTTTGTACGGATCTCAGAACAAACAGCAACTTTTGCCTTATAAAACATTAAGAGACTGGTTTTTATAACCGAAGTGGAGAGTGTTTACAGCGCGGTACGCACTGAATCCTTATATAAAACAGACACGCTTCGTCTTTAAAGGGTTAAGTCAGAAGGTAATTTATTGGCTGCTGAGTGGATTACACAAGCAGGACAGACACACTGCACTCGTGCTCCACTGCTTTGGGAGGGGGTGGGGTGGTGGAGGTAAGGAAAGCGAGAAGGCCACTGGCTCTGGTACATAGACTTATAAAAGTCAGCTCCTTTATGGAAACAGTTCGTGAATATTTCCAAGGCGCACTGCACACAGAGCAGCACAAAGGAAACTGCACGGCGCTACAGGACAGTACTGGTAGCCTAACTGAAGCTGGAACAGGCTGTGAAATGGAAATGGGTATGTGAGAAAAAAAATTAAGCTAATGAGAATTTCAATGCAGCCATCCCAAATACACATTATGATGGATCAAAAACAAATGGCGATTGTGAAATATTTTAAATGTCTGGGTAGCATGACAACAAATGATGCAAGCTGTACACGTCAAGTCGAACCCAGGACTGCCGTGGCAAAAGCAGCATTCAACAGCAAAAGTGCTCTTTTCACCAGCAAACTGTACGTAAATGTAAGGAAGAAAATGGTAAAGCGCTAAATTTGGGGCACAGCTTTGCGTGGTGCTGAAACTGGGACACTGCGGAAAGTAGATCAGAAACACCTGGGAAGTTTTGAAATGTGGGGCTGGAAAAGGCTGGAGAAGATCAGTTGGACGGATCGTGTGAGAAATGAAGAAGCATTACACAGAGTCAAGGAGGAGAGGAATATCCTACATACAGTAAAAAGAAGGAAGGCTAACTGGATTGGTCACATCTTGCGTAGGAACTGCCTTCTAAGACACGCTATTGAAGGGAATACAGAGGGAAGGATACAACTGACGGGAAGACGGGCAAGAAGGAGTAAGCAGCTACTGGATGACCTTAAGGAAAAGACAGGATACTGTAAATTGAAAGAGGAAGCACTAGATCGCACTGTGTGGAGAACTCGCTTTGGAAGAGGCTGTGAACCTGTCGTGAGACAGGGATGATTGTTATAACGCAAAACGAACTGTTGCATGAGCATTAGCAGTAGGTGTTAAATGTGTGGTCACAATACAACTTACAGCATGTTTAAGCAAAAAAAAAAAAAAACTCGAAATAACGTCCTACAAAACCCTACACACTTCAAAACTGGGGAACATTTAGCTAAAAACCGTTGTCAAGTCCAGCCAATAACAACCGCACATACAGAGCGACAGATGGTCTCCTTAAACCCATCTTCAGTGTGGGCGATGCTTCGCTTACAAATCTAGTTTTAATACATACCCACAGGTGACAGTCACACGGCATTGTGTCGGGTGACCGGTCAGCCCTCAAGGGATGATTAGTTATTCGGTACTGAAAAAATGTTACGTAAGGCGCGTAAGTTGGCCGATGAATAACTGGCTGTGTGGACAGTCGCGCCGCCTTGCTGAAAGAACCCGTATTCATTCTGCGCGTCGCTTCAGTATTCAAAAATTGGTGCAAGAATTTCCCACAGTATTCTTTTGAGTTTAACTGTACCCCGAAAGAAGACAGATCCGATTACTCTTGTTGCAGTGACATCACACCACAGCCCGGATAAAATGTCACGCAACGGCGTCTCGCGTAATATTCTGGGATTAGTCATCGAACGGCGTTTTGCTCACTATTTACATGACCGTTTAACCCTTTAAAGACGGAGCGTATCTGTTTTATTTAAGGACTCAGTGCGTACCGCGCTGTAAACACTCTCCACTTCGGTTATAAAAACCAGTCTCTTAATGTTTTATAAGGCAAAAGTTGCTTTTCGTTCTGAGATCTGTACAAAACACATAAACGCAATGTGGGCACCACGTAGAAATTTTTAATGTTAAACCTGGTCGTATGTAAAGTTACCGCCAGGCTTTAAAATGTTAAAGACGAAGCGTATCTGTTTTATATAAGGACTCAGTGCGTACCGCGCTGTAAACACTCTCCACTTCGGTTATAAAAACCAATCTCTTAATGTTTTATAAGGCAAAAGTTGCTGTTTGTTCTGAGATCCGTACAAAACACATAAACGCAATGTGGGCACCACGTAGAATTTTTGATGTTAAACCTGGTGGTATGTAAAGTTACCGCTAGGCTTTAAAAGTTTAAAGACGAAGCGTATCTGTTTTATATAAGGACTCAGTGCGTACCGCACTGTAAACACTCTCCACTTCGGTTATAAAAACCAGTCTCTTAGTGTTTTCTAAGGCAAAAGTTGCTGTTTGTTCTGAGATCCGTACAAAACACATAAACGCAATGTGGGCACCACGTAGAATTTTTTAATGTTAAACCTGTTCGTACGTAAAGTTACCGCTAGGGTTTAAAAGGTTAAGCAATCTAATCTGTACAATACGTTACCAATGGATGGACGTCACTAGTAGGCAGTGCTTCACAAAACCAGTTACAAAACTGTACTCTCGCAACAAAGATCCTCGTGAACAAGCTACAAAACACGCTTCAGTGTTTACTAATGTTCTTGTGAACGAAAACGCCCCGTTCGCCCTCATTTATTCGCTAACAAAGAGCGTCATTTATGTTTGTTCACTAGTCGACAGCTTGTAGATTCGCAAGGAACTGAAACACGAGAACCCTTACTTCTGAATTTGCTACGACAGTTTCCATAGGATTTCCTCACTATACAGGTTTCTACAATAAACACCCCCTGCATTAGTTACAGACAGAATTTTTTTTCTGTTCTGCAGAGCTGAATACACTGAACGGTTTTGATATCATATTTATGTGAACGAGCGTTGGCATTTCGGGTCAGAAGCACGCCTCCTCTTCTATGGGGTTCAGTTCACGCTACTAGCCGCGGTGGCGCAGTTGGTTGAGGCACTGTGCTACAAACCGGCAGGTCGCGGGTTCGATTCCCGATGGTGTCAGTGGAATTTTTTTCATTGGCATAATCCTTCCGGTCGCACTACGGCCCTGGGGTCGACTCAGCCTCTAACGGAAATGAGTACCAGGAATATTTCCTGGGGGGTAAAGGCGGCCGGTGCGTAGGGCTGACAACCTTACCACCTTCATGTGCCGATTGTCTAGAAATCTGGGAGCCTCAACCTCCTGGAACCCTGTGGGCCTGTCCAGGCGTGTAATGGGATTGCTTTGCATTGTTTTTTTTTTAGCAATAGAAAAGACGTTTACTTTCCAGCCAACAGTGCCGTGAGACTACTGCAGACCCACACCAACCCCTTGCAACTGATATTTTCAGGCAATATAACACGCCGTGTCCACTCAGCAGGGACAAGACGTGTTCCTTCCGCGAATCGTCGCACATATTTCACTGCAGTCTGGAACTGTACAGCGGAACCCCCCCAACTGCTGTTAGTACGCAAGGAACGCGATGCGATCCAGTTACCCGGAAATGGGTCACGCACCAGCCATAGGGGGCGTGTTTGCGTGGGTTCCACACTGAACTGGGTTCCCGGTGTAGCATTTGGTCAGAAGCAAGTGGTCTTCCGAACTCTATAAGAAAAATTACATCAGAAATAAAAATTGTTACGCAGTTTATGATGCCAAACGTCAAAAATAATTCCGGCTGATCTCTGAGACAGTTCTTCACTGAACGTTCGAGATCTTGTGTCTTATGTCTGAGGTTTTGTGACTAAACAGCTGTTACTGCGTAACCAGCCGTCAGTCCCTGTTCACATTAGAGTGGAGCAGGCCGACCCACCAGACAGCAGCCAGCACAACGCTCAGGAACTGCAGTAACAAGGCGGCTACACAGCGTGCAGCCATTTCGAACGTTTATATTTGTACACGTTTCTGCAACTGCTGTTTTGTATGGGTGTGAAACTTGGTCTCTCACACTGAGGGAGGAACAAAGACTGAGGGTGTTCGAGAATAGGGTGCTGAGGAGGATATTTGGGCCTAAGAGGGACGAGGCGACAGGGGAGTGGAGAAGACTGCATAACGAGGAACTTAATTACCTGTACTCATCACCAAATATTATTCGGGTAATCAAATCGAGAAGAATGAGATGGGCGGGGCATGTAGCACGTATGGGGAAAAGAGAGGAATATGCAGGATTTTGGTGGGGAGACCTGAGGGAAGGCGACCACTTGGGAGACCAAGGCGTAGATGGGAGGATAATATTAAAATGGATCTTCGAGAAGTGGGATGGGGCATTGACTGGATTGAGCTGGCTCAGGATAGGGACAGGTGGCGGGCTGTTGTGAATGCGGTAATGAACCTTCGGGTTCCATAAAATGCGGGGAATTTCTTGACTAGCTGAGAAACTGTTAGTTTCTCAAGAAGGCCTTTGCTCCATGGAGTTAGTTAGTTAGTTAGTTAGTTAGTTAGTTAGTTAGTTAGTTAGTTAGTTAGTTAGTCAGTCAGTCAGTCAGTCATTCAGTCAGTCACTTAGTTAATTGGTTGGTTGGTTGGTTGGTTGGTTGGTTGGTTGGTTGGTTGGTTGGTTGGTTGGTTAGTTGGTTGGTTGGTTGGTTGGTTAGTCAGTCAGTCAGTCAGTCAGTCAGTCAGTTAGTTAGTTAGTTAGTTAGTTAGTTAGTTAAACGTTTCTGTAATATAAAAATGGAGACAAACACTTCACATGTGTTGCAAGTTACTTCTCAAACAGGCACAGTGCTGAGTAGCCACATACACAGTACATTCGCACGAGACACAGTGGAGGGCTCTGTACGTGTAGCTTCTCCATGCATAAACCGTCTTATTACGACCGCCGTGCACATGTTAGATTTCACAGAACGTCAAAACGTGTTTATATTTCTGTTCCAGCTCTATGCGCTGCGGAAACTAATGCAGGGCCCAGAGACGATACCAAAAGCGCCGCTGGGCAACAACGCAAGGCCGCTGCAACCCTTGCACCATCGCACCGTCCGGACCAACATAGACTTCAAAAAGGGCGAGGTGAGTGTTCAGAGATGCAAATATTCAGTCGATGTGGGGAGACAGACCCCACGCTAATTCCTTTTTACTGCAGTTTCATCCTCCTTTTATAATTTATCCCCTTGTAAAGGTAAAGCAATCCCATTACAGGCCTGGACAGGCCCTGGGGTTTCCAGGAGGTTGAGGCTCCCAGATTTCTAGACAATCGGCACATGAAGGTGGTAGGTTGTCAGCCATACGCACCGGCCGCCTTTACCCCTCCAGGAAATATTCCTGGTACTCATTTCTGTTAGACGCTGAGTCGACCCCAGGGCCACAGTGCGGCCGGTAGGATTATGTCAATGAAAAATTCCACTCGAACCCGCAACCTTGCAGCTTGCAGCACAGTGCCTGAAACAACTACGCCACCGCGTGCTCCCGTTTATCCCCATATGATCGACACAAATTTCTTTAGGTGTTTTATTTAAGGACGCAGTCATTTCTTGATATTATAGCGTCGGTGGTAATGAATGAATGAGTGTGGAGCGTTGGTGGAATGATCCTGACAGGGGAAAACTGAAGTACTGAGAGAGACACCTATCAATTTAACACTATGTCCACCACAAATCCCACATTTACTGGCCTGGAATCGAACCTCGGCCTCCGCCATGATAGCCATATTACACTTCCAAATGGCTGCCTTTCAAAATTCTGTATGCAGTTCGTGTCTCACCATTCCTTCTACACCTGCAGTCCATCATACTTTGTTTTCACTAGTCTTGTAATAGTACATGTTTTGTAACAGAGTTCTGGAAAAAATGCCTGAACCTTGGAGGCATAAAGTGAGAGGAAACAGAACACGTCTGCGTCACAATCTGTATTCTACACAAATATTATTAAGGTGACAAATTCAAGGAGGATCAAACGGGTGTTTCTGTGCGGGACGTATCTAATTTAGCATTTACAGATCTCACAAAAATGCAAACAATTAGCATTTCGAATTCAAACATACATGCGAAATACATGGCAGAAAACAAAAATACAACATGGCAGTCGGAACACATAAAGGAAAGAGCCAACTTGAAAGAACTAGGCGCAGGTGGGAGTACAATGTATGCTGGAATCAAAATTTTCAACAGCTTACCACGTAGTCTGATAATCCTCAAGAATTAAAAGGCAAAGTTTACACTAGACTTAACAACACACTTAACTACACACTACTTTTAACCTTTTAAAGCCTAGCGGTAATTTTACGTACCGCCAGGTTTAACATTAAAAAATTCTACGTGGTGCCCACATTGCGTTTATGTGTTTTGTACGGATCTCAGAACAAACAGCAACTTTTGCCTTATAAAACATTAAGAGACTGGTTTTTATAACCGAAGTGGAGAGTGTTTACAGCGCGTTACGCACTGAGTCCTTATATAAAACACATACGCTTAGTCTTTAAAGGGTTAATCTGTAGATGAATGTTTTACGTGTAGAGACGATCTGTGGTACTGTTTTGTGAAATGTTGATAGCATTCTGCCCTGCGAAAATTGTACATATTTGTGTATTTATGACTTGTTCCACATCCTATTGCCTTTTTGACATACTTGTGGATCCGTGGACTGTGTGTGTGTGCGTGTGCATGCGTGTGTGTGTATATATATATAACACACACACACGCATGCACA
>BLKM01000739.1:36550-95987 GCA_013340265.1 Coptotermes formosanus | reverse complement strand
GCCTTATAAAACATTAAGAGATTGGTTTTTATAACCGAAGTGGAGAGTGTTTACAGCGCGGTACGCACTGGAGTCCGTATATAAAACAGACAGGCTTCGTCTTTAAAGGGTTAATGTCGGCCTTGCAGGGAGGCCAGTGGCTAATTTGCTCACAAGCAAGCAGCAGCTGTACCCATTCGAAACAGGACGTGGTGTAAGAGAACTCTGTTTTCCCTGTCGAGGAAACACTCCGGTGGCTGGGGCCATCAGCCTGTATCAGAATGTTCCTGGCACTGTCGACAATTCGCAGTGAACAGCTTTCGCATTTAGCGACACGCTATTTCGGGCGCTAAGTGAATGCCATCCGCATACAACCTGGGACTGCAGATGGCCCTAAGGCAGTTAAGTGAGTTCCTTTCACACTCACAGAATCTCTTTCGCTGACCTCTGTTTCAGCACTGAGCATGTACAAATTATTATAGTCAGTGGCCATAGGATGGATCGATATCTGTGGTTCGATTTCTTATAAAAGCTGAAGTCTCATATTTTCGCCATCTTGTCTAAGACAGACTTTTGGGACCCCCATGGCGTCTTGGGGGTTCTTCTTCAAAGGTGAAGTAGACTGGACCTTACAAATGATCGCTAACTTCTGTAGCATCCCGGTTAAAAGACGTCACCTTCTCTTACGGTATTTGGCATCGTGGCGTGGCTATTCAGCACAGGACGAGGGCCAGACCAAATGACATTACGTTTAATTACTGGTACATAAAATTTCAGTTTGTGATTCTAAATTGTGCGACACTTTATAAAGCTTCATGTATTTATTTTTTAGGATTTTCTTCAAACACGAATTTACTTTGAAAGAGTACAAACTGCACTTAGGTAGCGGAAAATTCCTAGACGTATTCTTGGACAGTACGCGGTGTCAGTATCAGCTGTCAGAAATTAACCATTTCGCGGTTTTTCACAGTCCCGCTGGGACAACTGCGCCTTCAATCACACCACAAAACGCCTTATCTACTCAGTATTTATGTTCAACTTCTCGTCAAATTCGAAGTTTGTGTACTATCCGCACTTGAAATGGCGTCGTAAAATGATAACAAAATCAGCAATCACCTCTGTAAACCCAAGAGGGCTGTTAGGTGTACCACGGCGTCTCTTGTTTCTCGGAAAGAAGTGGCTGCAAATAACAGTGAAGCTATAAAATCCACGCCTGCCACGTCATTTCCTACAGAATTTCCCACACCCTCACGAAGCGTACTTAAATGAAGGCACACTCTAAAAGTTTCTCGCTTCAGAACGTGGGCAGACACTTCCCACGTTACGTACAAAACGCGACAAATTATCAGCGAAATATTTTTGTCTTCAGTTTCCTACCACATTCTTCATCTCAGTTTCTCACATCCCCAGCATTGCTTCTCAGGGTCTCACTGCCTTGAAGAGTCATACTAATATTTACGGTAGGAACGTGCCGTGAAGAATGAGGCAGAATATCCCTCCGAAGACCACAGTGTGAATGTGTGAATTTATCTATATCCTTTATTTCCTAATACCGTTAATATTTATTTCGGGCACGCGGTGGCGCTGTTGGTTGAGGCACTGCGCCCCAACCCGGAAGGTCGCGGGTTCGATTCCCGATTGTGTCATTGGAATTTTTCATTCCGGCCGCACTATGGCCCTGGGGTCGACCAGCCTGTAGCAGAAATGAGTATCAGGAATATTTTCTTGGAGGTAAAGGCGGCCGGTGCGTAGGCTAACAACCTTACCACCTTCATGTGCCGATTGTCTTGAAATGTGGGAGCCTCAACCTCCTGGAACCCTAAGGGCCTGTCCAGGCCTGTAATGGGACTGCTTTACCTCTAGCTTAATACGTATTTTTCAATAACAGTGAAACCTTTGCTAAGGACGTGCACGAAGGCCAAGTTCTGCTGTTTACGTGCCGTCTGTAACGTACACTGAAATACACAGCAAAGCATCCAAAGCGGCTGCCCCACTTAAGTTAGCTTGTGACAGGGTCCTTGACCGTGAGTGTGAAGGTAAGTCCTCACAGACGCCACGCGGTGTAGTTTGTGCTAGGCAGAGAGCAAGATTGACATCTGTCTGCAAAAATACATGACATCACATCCTATATGACAGGACGCTCCATGTCTGGTAGTCTTACCGTGTGGGACGTAATGCAAGCGACTACAGCGCCATGACTGGATTTGTTAACCTTTTAAAGCCTAGCGGTAACTTTACGTACCACCAGGTTTAACATTAAAAAATTCTACGTGGTGCCCACATTGCGTTTATGTGTTTTGTACGGATCTCAGAACAAACAGCAACTTTTGCCTTATAAAACATTAAGAGACTGGTTTTTGTAACAGAAGTGGAGAGTGTTTACAGCGCGGTACGCACTGAGTCCTTATATAAAACAGATACGCTTCGTCTTTAAAGGGTTAAACAGGACAGTGGTATGTACAGTGCTTGCAGCCTGCCAGCGTGACTCTGTTATTGGAACCTTCTATGCCAGAAAGATATGTACAGCTTGACCGTCACAAACAACAACCACTGGTTCTCTGTTTCGTTTCGTATCGCAGTCCTTCCCTCTTCTACCTACCTGTTCACAGCAGGTGTCGAGGTTGTTTATTTTCACTTGATCACACTCAGACACACACCACAGTCGGTAGGACTCCTCTGGACGAGGGATCGGCCCGTCGCAGAGACCTCTACCTGACAACACAAACACTCACAAGAGACAAAAAAAATCCATGCCCCCGGTGGGATTCGAACCCACGATCCCAGCAAGCGCTCGGCTGCAGAACCACGCCTTAGACCGCGCGGCCACTGGGATCGGCCACGCGCTTCTCTGTGCACACTGTAAATTTCTAACCGATCAAACGGAAAACAAACGTTTAAATTTCTGCTGTTAGATACATGCCGTATTAATAACACGTGTCAACTCTTTTGACTTAGTACTGGAGCGCACTGCGTTTTAATCAACGTGTGCTTCAAACAAAGCCTTCAAAACGTGTCCTTAAAACGATCTCATGATTCCACATGTGCATTCCTGTAAACTGAAAATTCAATCACGTGTTTTTTTACTACCCGGTAAAAACAAATAATTGTATTGGGGTGCAGGCGGAAATTGAATAGGTATAATAAATGGCCTGGCATGGCCTTCAGGATTGTGCTTCTGTGTGGTCAGTCGGCATAACGGGAATGTAATGAAGTCCCCACCCTCATATAGCCAGCGCCCCTGCACTGTAACGAGTTGAAAAGAGAGGGTGGTTTCAGAGAAAGGGTGAGTAGTGGTCGAAGTGGGAAAGGCGACAGACAAAAATGGGGAGAAATATGCATGAGGTGATAAAACTCCTGTTCTGGGCCCTGCACAGTACAACATTAATCTTTTTTACAATTTTCACAAAATACTGGGCTAAAAATAATGCAAGTGTAGAACAGGTATTAGTATGCATTTGTGTGTTCGCAATGGGGAATTACTCTGGACGGTGGAAAGGGGAGAAGTTAAAATATACATTACCTCAGTAATTTTTTTTAATGCTGCTGTTCTACACCGAGGTGTCGCACATTACACTTTTCCCGGAATATTAAATTAACACTTTGAAGACGAAATGTTATCTTTTTTTATTGAGGTCTCAGTCCGTACCGCGCAGTAAACACACCCCGTCTCGGTTATAAAAACCAGTCAGTTAATGCTGTATAGGGAAATAATCGCTGTTTGTTCTGAGATCCACACAAAACACATAAATACACTGTGTGGGCAGAACGTGGCATTTAAATACCCAGTCCGTACCGCGCAGTAAACACATAGCGTCGCAGTTATAAAAACCAGTCAGTTAATGCTGTATAGGGAAATAATCGCTGTATGTTCTGAGATCCACACAAAACACATAAATACACTGTGTGGGCAGAACGTGGCATTTAAATACCCAGTCCGTACCGCGCAGTAAACACACTCCGTCTCGGTTATAAAAACCAGTCAGTTAATGCTGTATAGGGAAATAATCGCTGTTTGTTCTGAGATCCACACAAAACACATAAACACACTGTGTGGGCAGAACGTAGAATTGTTGAATGTTAAACCTGGCGGTACATAAAGTAACCACTGGGCTTTAAAAGGTTAGCGGTATAACAAAACGTTGTTTCAAGTAATATTTCCCTGCGCAAGGGGTACAAAGCTCAGTACCACAGGCTAGTGTTCACTGCAAATGCAGTCGTTTATACTGCATATGTGTTTCGGTTTATTCAAATTTTAGAGCAGTTTGCTAACAGACGACACAGTAACAAAGAACACTGACAGAAACACTGCGTTTGTTGTTATAACACTGTACTCGTAACACCGTTGTCTTTGTTTTCCCACCACGTTACCAGCTGCAACAACAGTGGCAATGTATCAGCGTCACATGGCCTACTGTCCCTAACCCTCCTCCTCCTCCTCTTTATCATCATCATCATCATCATCATCATCATCATCATCATCGCAATCACAGTAATTGCCACGGTGCTATTACTTGTATCACAACTATCACTACGTGCACAAACATTACCGTACTTTTGCCCCTTTTCTTTTGTTATGTATTTATCCTGGTTGCACGCTATGCGGCAAAAATGAAAGGATTAAATCACTGCCATAATTATGTTTCGCCGTCGCCATAGTCGTCGTCATTATCGTCATCCGCATCCTGTTCTGCCCGGTACTTCTCTTGAACCAGCGGCGATCCTCACCGCTCAGGCTTCCAGTTTCAGACTGCAGCACTTTCCGTATTAGTGTGTGACGTTCCAAGTACAGCTGCCTTCTGTAGCGAATCTATTGAATGTTTTCCCGGTGCGGCTTCTAAATTTTTCTTTAAATCTTTGGTTACCATTCCGGTGGCTCCAGTTACCGCGGGTATAATCACACATCTCATGTTGCACAGTCGTTGTGTCTCTGTACAGAAACTCGTGCATTTTACTTTCTTTTCTGCTTCATTTTGTGTGACATTTCTGCCTGCTGGTGTTGTCACATCTATCAGTACGTATGTTTTCTCTTTCTTGTCGTTTTTAATTATTACATCTTGTCTATTTGCTGTAACTTCTCTGTTTGTATGTACCCCTTGGTTCCCTAACAGTCACATCTTCATGTTTGCATATTATTATTATTATTATTATTATTATCCCCTTTGTACAGGGTATTCACACTTATGTACCTGAAACAAACCACGTTTCTAGGGCACACAGTACCGCAGCTATTCTGCACGAACTGTTAATGGTGCATATAGCGCTGTCTGCAATATTAAACCCTTCTGTGTTTCTACATTAGCACTTTCCGCAGTGTGTGTGCTGTGTCCATTATTATTATTATTATTATTATTATTATTATTATTATTATTATTATTGCAACCATCGCTGCCCTGGCCTGTGTTAACCTCACCCGATCTTCTATTCCCCCAGTGACTGCGCCGCTCTGTGCGTGTTCCTGGGGCTACAAGCAGTGTGTATTCCCAACCCCACCAGCGTTAATAGGTCAGTATGCATTTTCCTTGTCCCAGTCCCATCGGTCAATTTTCCAGGCCTCATTGCCACTGACATCGCAATGTCCCGTGGGTTTACATCTCGCGGATTTCCGCCGACTCGTACACTCGGCGCACTGCGTGACGTCACACCATACTGTAGCGACGCTGCAGTTCGAAGGCTGCTGCTGGTCAGTGAACGGTAGGCAACACTGCGCGGGTTTATTTACACTTGAAACTTTTAACTCACTTATGTCAACCTCAATTCAGATGTCACAGGAATCAACACCAAGCTGTTAACTTTGACGCATTTCTTCTTGTTGTGTCCTCACAGCCATTAAGTTAAAAAAACGAAGCATCGCTGTGCCACAGAACTGCGGTTGTTAAAGTGGAAACTGGAAGAAAGAGAATAAACTGCACATGTTTATGCAAACTAAACTCTTTTTCCTTTACAGTGACAATAAACACAGTCAGACACACCGCAGTATATATATATACATATATTGCACACTACGTCATTTTACTGCAAGGTTGTGCCAATATGCTACATGTTTCGGCCCGGCCCAGCCACCATCAGGTGCATGTATAAATGTTAAAACTCAGATCCTTAATCACATAACATAAAGCAGTGTAAAAATAGCATAAAAGCATCAGTGAAACGTCACCAGTTCGCAGTTTTTGACTGTAAAACCGTTCAGAGGAAAACTGGAGTAACCTAACCCTAAGCTAATGCAGCGATTGACCCAACGTCCGTCCGTATGTCGGAGGTTTTTCCGTAGAATAACACAACACGTTTCAGAAGACAGTTCTCATTTTGTCCTGACGGTGGATCGCGTTTTTCTTGAAATAGGTAAGGTAAGTTTTTTCTCTGAACGGTTTTACAGTCAAAAACAGCGAACTGGTGACGTTTCAGTAATGCCTTTATGCTATTTTTACACTGCTTCATGTTACGTGATTAAGGATCTGTGTTTTAACATTTATACATGCACCTGATGGTGGCTGGGCCGAGCCGAAACATGTAGCATATTGGCACAACCTTGCAGTAAAATGTCGTAGTGTGCAGAATATATATATTGTGGTGTGTCTGACTGTGTTTACTATCACTGTAACTGAAGTAAGGCACCGGGATGACCCAAGTTAATAATCTGATGTTTCCTTTGCATTCGGAAGCCCGCCAGCTTTTCGCTTCACATATAAATCCTTTACGGTGCACCGTAACTGCTGACAGTCACACATAAATTGGCACGCTGCATAACTGCCATCTTATTGTCCTTCATCCAACTAACCGATACCTGCTACCTTACCCAAACCTAACCTTCACCCCCGCTAAAATGCAGACTGCACCGGCCACCAGATGGGAAGCATCACGCCAACTTCCTTAAAAAAGCAGGCGAAGGAAAATAAAATTGGTTAAAACCAGCAATAAACTCAAAATAAATTAGGAGAGAGAAGCTCTGTCAAGTTCTGTCACAACATAAGCACCTATTCCTCTGTAGGTCTATAATTTTTAAGATTTTCTGACTAAAAGTTTGTAAGAGTTTGCCATCCCTCTTTTGCGTGCGGCTGGCCCGACCCAGCTCCAGTTTGCGTATAATGTATGGCGCACAGTACATAAGATGAGGCTGATAAGTATCACTTTTTTCCCCATCCTCCTGTTACTGCTCGTCTTGCCCTTTCATATTCTCTTCAGCAAATTTGTAAGCATGCAGCCTTGTGTTTTTCTTTTAGACTGAGGGACCAACTTGTACACACACACACACATACAAAACAGCGGGCAAAATTATAGTTGTGTATGCTGAATCACTGCTTTCGTGGTATAAAAGACGGAATGCTGAGTTCTGAATCGAATATCCAGGTGTAAGCCTACGTGTGTTGGGAACGACCTATTGTGAAAACAGGAAGCCCACGCCGTTTGCGAAATTAACAAAGGAACAGTTTTGTACAAGCTAATGCAGTGAAGGCGATTTCCTGCACGCTGCACGAGGCGGTAAGACGCTGGATTGCTCAGAATCACACCAACTGAAGAAGCGAGCGTATTCAGACATTCAGAGGTTTGAAAAACAAAACGGAATTTTGGTACCGTGTAAAATACTTCCAGCAATGCGTATTTACGTTTATTCAAACAGCCAGCGAAAGAAGCTGCCAGTACCACAGCTGGCCTTCACATCGCCTCTACTGTCATAACGGAAGGCCCTATTGTTATGACGCCATGCCTGTACCAGCATCCCTGGCTTCTTGCTTATTAATTATACACACATTACTGGCGCACAGCCCCTCTCTGTGACTTGCTGATGAGCGTCTCCTTAGTACCTGTTCCATGCATCGAATACGTGGAGCATAACGTCCATACGTTCTATGTTATTCATACCGTGCGTCCTCGTACAGTTATTACACCAACCAACTCACGCACCAACTGAAGTATATTCATAAGCTATTACAAAACGTCTACATGTTTTGGAACCGAGGTGCCATCACCAGGGGGCCGTTCAGTACAAAGGGACAACACTGTAAATTTACGGTTATTAATTTCATGTATTTTTTTAATTGTAATGTTTAATATTTTAATGACGCCTGTAAAGGTGACGTAATAACTAGATCGGTGTGCTGGATCTGCGTTCCTTTCTACTGTACGGCCCCCTGATGATGGCGCCTCGGTGCCGAAATATGTCGCGGTTTTTGTAATAGCTTACGAATGTATTTTGCTCAGTGCACGAGTTGGTTGGTGTATTAATTAAAACGGTCATAAATTTCCTTCATTCGAAGCCGCTGCGGTGGACCGTTAAGTGTTTGGACGGACGGCATAGCGTGCCTTCAGTACGCTGCCACGTAGGTCCTTCGTATAATCGGACACCTTTGGCTGAAAAGATCGACGTCTTTTAACCTTTTAAAGCCTAGCGGTAACTTTACGTACCGCCAGGTTTAACATTAAAAAATTGTACGTGGTGCCCACATTGCGTTTATGTGTTTTGTACGGATCTCAGAACAAACAGCAACTTTTGCCTTATAAAACATTAAGAGACTGGTTTTTATAACCGAAGTGGAGAGTGTTTACAGCGCGGTACGTACTGAGTCCTTATATAAAACAGATACGCTTCGTCTTTTAATAATGTTTCATTTCACAGCGAGAATCTGAAGATTTATCCAGCATTACAACGCAACTGGTAACAGCAGATGCGTGACATCTGGCAGGACTAGAGTTCACTCCAACTACGGAAGTTTACCGGCCTTCAGTTCTCAATTAATGGTGTCTCACATATCCTGAAGGACTCCTTTAAATTTCACACTTCGCAGGTGTCCAGGCACGAACTGAATCCACTGGAGAAATATTTTGAAATACTCTATTGTCTCCACACGTTCTGGAAAGCAGTGGCGCTCAGGGCGTCCCTCCGAGGTTAATTCGACAGGCAGGCATGAACTGACGAACATAAAGATATGAAAGGCCGTTACGGCTAGCAAGCTAGCAACCGGAGGAGAACGGCAGGACTCCAGAGAGGACATCGACAGTGAGCGGAAGGACGAGTTCGAGCACGGGAACACTGCGTGAGTGGTGCTCTAAGGAGGGACTGGGAACAAATGACAGTTAAAGACGAAGCGTATCTGTTTTATATAAGGACTCAGTGCGTACCGCGCTGTAAACACTCTCCACTTCGGTTATAAAAACCAGTCTCTTAATGTTTTATAAGGCAAAAGTTGCTGTTTGTTCTGAGATCCGTACAAAACACATAAACGCAATGTGGGCACCACGTACAATTTTTTAATGTTAAATCTGGTGGTACGTAAAGTTACCGCTAGGCTTTAAAAGGTTAAAGGAGCGGATATAAAAATTTAGAAGCCAAAACACAACAAATATAAGACAGAAGAAAGGAAAAATACGTAAGAAAGTACAATTTGACAACACACACTGTGCTGGTACTTGCGGGGGCTGTTGAAATGGGCTATAGAATGACACGGAAATGTTACAAAGCAGAGAAGCTTAGAACTGGCCGCCGCAGATGACACGAAATGGAAACGTACGATGTGAAGATTAGAAGACACACAAAGGAGACGATAAAAAGCAGATTTGAAGGAGAGTGAGTGTCCTAACTGGCGAATATAAACACATTACCTTCAAGGTGAGGTTTAAAACCCTTGGACTTCCAAAATGTCCGCCGGACCCTAAAGTGTTCTTTGTTTTCAAGTGACTGAAGCAGATGAAATCACAAGTACGTAACACAGCACTGTAGCCCCTAAACTGCACACAATCAGCCATACATCTCTGCAAGTCCCCCGGTTACACTCACATAAAGCGTACATATGTTCTGTACATGTAAATGCCGTCACTTATATGTGTACGGAAACCCCTCAACTGCTTGAAATTAACAGAAGTGCGTATACAATAAAATGTGAAGCATTAGAATGCAGATCAGCTTTGATTTCCAGACACTGTGTACTGATATTACAACCTCACTACGGAATTAATTCAGGCAGTGCCCACGGCCCGGTATTGCTGGCTACAGCACGGCTAAACCCCTAGGATGACGAGAAAAGGGGGATGTAGATACAGCATGGCCCAGCGGGCTTTTCCATTATCTCTTTATTCAAAAAAACCACCTTATCATCGAAAAATGTATCCCGGCTATCCCGGCGTAACAAATAGGATAGTATATTCGGTGCAGTAATCTGCTTCCATTAGTCGGCTGCCTCTTCCAACCCACCCCAACCCACCCCCCGGCACACCCTTACCGTCTCTCACATCCTCACCGTACCCAAAGACTTCGCCACAGGACGCACCAAAACATCCCGTGAATGAAAATGGCGATAAGGCAGTGCTAGTTACCTGGCAGCTCTGAAATTAACACTTCCTCAACCAGAAGTAATGCTGCTTACTGAAAGCTGATTTTCTTCAGTTTCGGGTTTAGGTAAACACGGTATTAAGGGCGACAGTTTGAATTCTTCTAAGATAAAGCGTATAATCTAACCTGTCTATTAGCAGGCAACAGCGCTATGGGGATTAACACTGTGTGGGTTATTCTTCTGTCTCACGTAGCCCTATCTGGTGGCCTGCATGTGCGGCTCCGTTGTACACACGGCAGCGTCAGACGACGGCGACGCGGTTCATTCTGCCAAGTGCTGAACGTTGCACTGTATATGTTACGCTTCCAGTAAGTCCAGTAGTGCTGTAATTAAATTCCCAGGCACTCCTTACACACGCTGCCCCTGTACAGTCCACCTTCAGTCTTTTGGTCCAAAAATGAAATTTAGGTAAAAGAAACGTGGATTTTATACACCGACTAACTAACTAACTAACTAACTAACTAACTAACTAACTAACTAACTCCATGGAGCAGAGGCCTTCTTGAGAAGCTAACAGTTTCTCAGCTAGTCAAGAAATTCCCCACATTTTATGGAACCCGGAGGTTCATAACCGCATTCACAAGAGCCCGCCACCTGTCCCTGTCCTGAGCCAGCTCAATCCAGTCCATGCCCCCATCCCACTTCTTGAACATCCATTTTAATATTATCCTCCCATCTACGCCTGGGTCTCCCAAGTGGTCGCATTCCCTCAGGTCTCCCCACCAAAATCCTGTATGCAACTCTCTTTTACCCCATACGTGCTACATGCCCCGCCCATCTCATTCGAATTTTATACGCACTGACTAAAATGAAGAGAAGTGTTTATATTTTTCATTTCTCTCGTGATACTTAACTTGCGAACCTGGTGGCTGTGTCTACAGAGAATATGCTGCAAATTATTCACTGCAGTACATTCTTTCATTGTGCATTCGGCTGTTTTCACGAACATAAATCGAATTCATAGATCCCGCATTACATGGCTGTGTCGACTCTAAGCGTTAGAACAGGAGAAGAATGCGAAAAATCAAATAATTCGCACGCGTTGTTTCTATCGCCACCACCCAGCGCTACCCTCCGCTTACGCGTACGTTCATCTCCACCTCAGCCTTCGATACGACGTATATACAGCAGTGTCGAGTGATCTACTCACACAACAGCGTGCCAACTTAACTGGATATTTGCACAAAACTTTTAAAGCCTCGTGGTTACTAGCTCCACCATTTTGTTAGCACAAAGTATCCTCCATTTTGTTAGCACTAAGTATCCTCCATTTTGTTAGCACTAAGTATCCTCCATTTTGTTAGCACTAAGTATCCTCCATTTTGTTAGCACTAAGTATCCACCATTTCGTTAGCACTAAGTATCCTCCAGTTTGCCAACACAGCTTATTTCTGTGTTCCCTGTGATTCTCTAAATAAACATGCAAACTTTCTCTGCCGGTATTCACCGATATATGTCTCCCTAACGGAAACACGCTGCACTCGCTGTGAGGTGCAAACTCAACTGTTAACACATAACGTAAATCGACCTGGGTCTTCCAAGAGATGACATGCATTATTTCAGTAATTCGTTTCGCAGTGCTTCCCTCTTCTACCTGTTCACAGCAGGTGTCTAGGTTGTTTATTTTCACTTGATCACACACAGACACACCACAGTCGGTAGGACTCCTCTGGACGAGGGATCGGCCCGTCGCAGAGACCTCTACCTGACAACACAAACACTGTACAAGAGACAAAAAATCCATGCCCCCGGTGGGATTCGAACCCACGATCCCAGCAAGCGCTCGGCCGCAGACCTACGCCTTAGACCGCGCGGCCACTGGGTTCGGTCATTACTTAAGTTATTAAGACGCCAAAATAACGGAAGGAGACTGAAGACTTAAGACAGTACATTATTGTCAAATTGTTTCATACGGCATAAATTTTAACCGCTAACGTTTTGTGAATTACTATGACACGTTTTGTGAATTACTATGACACGTTTTGTGAATTACTATGACACGTTTTGTGAATTACTATGACACGTTTTGTGAATTACTATGACACGTTTCCGAGTTTAATCCAAAGCCACTGCCTGCACGAAGCGGAGTCATTCTTTACAAAGTTATGATTCCACAAGTTGTCAATAGATGTCCCTATTGAATGTAAACCGAAGTTTCATGACGGCATTCACAACGACCCGCCACTGATCCCTGTTCCAAGCAATATGACTCCATTCCACGCCTTTCCGTCAAATTTCTTACCATACATTTTAATATTATCCTCACATCATCAACTAGGTCTCTTTACTTCAGGGTTTCCGACAAAAAAGGTGTACGTATTTAGCTTCTGTCCCATGCGTACCACATGCCCCGCCCATCTCATTTTATCATCCTAACAGTCACTGCTAGTGACGACGTCCTGAATACGTACGCCATGTCGTTTTCCCCGGCACAGTTGGCGACCGCAACACTAGACGGAACCGTGCGTGTCTGCCGCTGTCGCTTGCTGCAGCTGGCTGATGGCTCCACGCGTGTGACTACCAACAGCACTGTGTTGCTGAGACTTGCACAGTGCACGCACGCACACACACATATCTTCACTGTGTTACTTGCACTCCACAGTAGGCAGTGTGCAAAGTTGTGCCGGGTATAAAAAACAATGGCGTTTTAACTAACTAACTAACTAACTAACTAACTAACTATCTAACTAACTAACTGCATGGAGCAGAGGCCTTCTTGAGAAGCTAACAGTTTCTCAGCTAGTCAAGAAATTCCCTGCATTTTATGGAACCCGAGGGCTCATTACCGCATTCACAACAGCCCGCCACCTGTCCCTATCCTGAGCCAGCTCAATCCAGTTCATGCCCCCACATCCCACTTCCCGAATATCCATCTTAATATTATCCTCCAATCTACGCCTGGGTCTCCCAAGTGGTCGCCTTCCCTCAGGTCTCCCCACCAAAATCCGGTATGCACCTCTCTCCTCCCCCATACGTGCCACATGCCCCGCCCATCTCAGTCTTCTCGATTTGATTACCCCAATAATATTTGGTGATGAGTACAGGTCGTTAAGTTCCTCGTTATGTAGTCTTCTCCAGTCCCCCGTCGCCTCGTCCCTCTTAGGCCCAAATATCCTCCTCAGCACCCTATTCTCGAACACCCTCAGTCTTTGTTCCTCCCTCAGTGTGAGAGACCAAGTTTCGCATCCATACAGAACAACAGGTAAAATTATAGTTCTGTATACCCTAATCTTTGTGTTTTTGGATAGCAACCTGGAAGACAAAAGATTCTGCACCGAATGATAGCAAGCATTCCCCGACTTCAATCTGCTCTTAATTTCTTCATGAATGGAGTTTCGATTCGTTAGGGTTGCTCCCAAATATTTGAATTCTTCCACCCTTTCAAAGGATTTATTATCTATAATTATGTTGTGACTGTGTCCTGCATTCTGATTTCGAGACATGACCATGTACTTAGTTTTCTCAGCATTTACTTCTAGACCAATCTCCTTACTAGCAATAATTAAATCTTCTGCATTTTTCTTTATGCTATGTACGCTTCCGCCCAATATATTAACATCATCAGCATAAACCAGAAGCTGATGTGTACCATTCAATTTCAAGCCCTCCTGGTTTGCCTGAACCCTCCTAATGGCATATTCTAAAGCAAAGTTGAAAAGCAATGGCGACAGAACATCTCCTTGTTTCAAGCCATTCTTAATAGGAAACGTGTCAGACAGATATTTGCCTACCCGAACTCTGCTACACGTTTCACTTAGACACATTTTTATTAACCTTACTAGTTTCCTGGGGATACCGAACTCAATGAGAATATTATACAAGACCTCCCTCCTAACTGAATCATAGGCTTTCTTGAAGTCTATAAATAGCTGATGCACTGCCTCATTGTATTCCCATTTTTTCTCAAGTATTTGACGAATGCTGAATATATGATCAGTGGTTGACCTGTTACGTCGAAATCCACACTGATGATCCCCAATAATTTCCTCTGCATATGGAGTTAACCTTGACAAAAGGATGTTGGATAGAATTTTGTATGTACTCGACAAAAGTGATATGCCTCGATAGTTATTGCAATCTGTCTTATCACCCTTCTTATAAATAGGCACAATGACCGACTCCTTCCATTCCTCAGGCAATTCCTCCTTATTCCAAATAGAAATAATAAGTTTATGGATTTCAGACCGAATAATCCTACCCCCTGCTTTAATCAATTCTGCTGGAATCTGATCAATACCTGGTGATTTGTGACTTTTTAGTTTTTCAATAGCCATCTCAACAATGGCGTTTTAGAGTTCAAAAATGCCTAAATGGAATTTGGCGCCCAGAACTGCAGGAAATATAAGATAATTTCCCATTTATTGTATGTATTTTTGTATGTACGTATGTATGTATGTATGTATGTATGTATGTATGTATGTATGTATGTATGTATGTATGTGTGTATGTATGTATGTATGTATGTATGTATGTCCGTATGTATGTATGAATTATGTGTGTGTATGTATGTACGTACGTATGTATGTACGTACGTATGTATGTATGTACGTACGTACGTATGTATGTATGTATGTACGTATGTATGTATGTATGTATGTGTGTATGTATGTACGTATGTACGTATGTATGTATGTACGTATGTGCGTATGTATGTATGTACGTACGTATGTAAGTATGTATGTATGTACGTATGTACGTATGTATGTATGTATGTATGTATATACGTATATATGTATGTACGTACGTACGTATGTATGTATGTACGTATGTATGTACGTACGTACGTATGTATGTATGTATGTACGTGTGTATGTATGTACGTATGTATGTATGTATGTACGTATGTGTGTATGTATGTATGTATGTATGTATATGTATGTATGTATGTACGTACGTATATGTACGTATATGTATATATATGTATATACGTACGTATGTGCCTGTCTATATATATGTATGTATTATCAACTACTAAGGCGAGACTGTAACCATGTGTACCTAAAATAAAACAAAGCTGTGGTATTTATACTTGCCACTTTATACAAGGCCCGTTCAGTGGGAAACCAGAAAAGTTGTATTAAAAATCGCGTATATGACCGATATCATTGTGTGTAGGATATGCGAAAGCGGTGACCTTGAGCTACCAATAGATGGTGTTGGCACACCTGCGGCACACATAGGAACCTGGGAAACAGTTCGACAAGATGGCGGTGCCCTTGCAGCAGTGCACCAAGCAAGAGCAGCGAAGTGTCGTGAGATTTTTGTTTAGCGAGGGCGTGAAACCTATAGAGATTCATCGTCGGATGAGAATTCAGTATGGTGACAGGTGTATGAGTCGTACACAAGTGTATGAATGGACTGAGAAGTTCAAGAACCGCATCACTAGTGTGGAGGATTCTCCTCGCCCGGGTCCAGCATTCACGGCAGTCACAGAAGACATGAGTGGCTGCGCACCCGTCCGAAAGATTTCTTTTCTAGTGGAATCTACGTGTTTGTCAAGCGCTGGCGTAAGTGCATTGAATTAGAAGGGGGCTATGTTGAACAGTAATAATATAATTATTTCAGTGTTTGCAATAAATGCTCTGTAAACAAAAAATTCCGGTTTTCCATTGAACGCACCTTGTACATTTTACACTTGTAATATATTTAAATACCTTAATGCTTTGCACAGCACCCCCCCCCCCCACATTGATGTACCGGTGCCTGCACTCCTTTGTAGCTGTGACTCCCTGAGGGTGGCGTCTCGGCGCCAAAACTTGCAGGAGTTTTCAATTCTTACGTGGTGTACACTGTGTAATCTTACTGTGTGCACCTGTTTGTGATGTGACTAACGACTTTTTGTGTGTATCACTCTCAGTCGAATTAGGCGGTGTAAAACGCAAGCCGTCACTTCACAGGCCAGTGAGGAACGCCCTGCAGCACACAGCCTGTCGCTAGTCCTCCTGCAGAATATGTGCTGTCTCACTGCAGGAGTTTATCTGTGATGGAATAAGCATTTCAGATCTTTGGCTCTGGTATTGATGTTTGGCAGACCCGAAACACTTTTACATACTAATGTAATGTTTATGTTATCCACTCTCTTTCCAGAGCAAGAACTGTCCCAGTATGTACAAGGAAATGTACTACAAAGGTAAGCACGTTTTTAGTAACTACACAAACACATGTGTATCATCTGTAGTGCCCTGTAGAAGATGGATGTAAAAGATACGCCGACTTGATCCGCAATTTCTATCCGAATTGTCCCCAGTCACCTTGCACTATGCAATACTGCCACGTCGAGATTACACCACATGGTTGGAAACACAAATGTTTTGTCCCCGAACAATTACAGTCTTAAAACCTCGGAAATGTGGTGCTGCACGCAGTAATGCGAGCCCATTAAAATATTTTGACGCCTTCTAATAACAGGGTGGAGAGACATCAAACCGCATGTCGATCGGAAGGTGCCGGTCAGGCCCGCTCGACCAACGTTGCCCGCCACGAAGTGTTAAAGTTTCCCGTGGAGAAATTTTTAATGAAAAATTAATTTTAACCCTTTCCGTGGCAAAGCTAAGAGAGAAGCCTGAAGTAATTTTGAAAACTTATGAACTGTTTATTTACAAAGACATACATATTACTATTTAATTTTGTAAAGATGTGCTAAAAATAGGTGCAATTTCTTACTTTTTATGTCGTCACGGTCTTTCGCCTCATTACGAGAAGAGAATTATGTAATAATAAATGGGTTCATTTGTTGTTACTACCGCGTTCTGGTAACAGCCATGTGGCCAACAACAAAAACACAACAACACACAAACACAAACAACGAAGGACAACAAACTGGACACGTGACACAAACGCAAACAAGCTTAAATAATGCATCAGCACTCTGTATGACCTAAAACCCAAAATAATACTAAAAGTGACTGAGTGTGACAATTTGCCTTCGGAAAACAACACAACTGCTACAAACTGAACTTGCCGACTCCATACATAAGGCGGTGGAACACGCTTTAAAGAACGGATTAACATAAAACGGAGGAAAGTGTCAGAGGTCATGTCCATGTGAACTGGACAAAATTTAGAATCCAAAAAACATGACTAACAAAACCTGCGTCAAAGTCATGCAAAGTGCGTGAATCAGGCGGCTGCAGTGCACAGGCACAACAACAGCGGATCGTGTCGGGGGGAACTACCGATAGCAACAGGGAGCTACAAACTGCCACTGAGTGCGGTCGGGTTTTGTTAGAATCAGGAGAAGCAATTTAATTGCATGCTGCAGGTGTGCATGCTGCAGGTGCGCATGCTGCAGGTGTGCATGCTGCGGGCGCGCATGCTGCAGGTGCGCATGCTGCAGGTGCGCACCTTAATTCAGCTCTACTAATTGAAAAACATAACAGTAACGCTGCATCAGGAGCCGAAAGTTAAAAAGTCATATTACAAAATGAGAACCAAAAGCTTAATATATTGATAAAAGCACAACACACATGACAATGGAAGTATTTCTTAGAACCAATTAAAACTCCTCCGTCCTCAACACAGCCACGAAAATAATTCCTCCAGTTTTGCCAGTACTGAAAATTACAAAATTGACTCTACACCAGCTTCGTATGGAATCAGCACATGGTTGTAAATATGTACAGTAATCGAATGACTTAACAACATTAAAAATTTTTATATCGTCGGCAAAACTAAAAAATTTTGGAGGCATAATTATGTTACGTGTGTCATCAGAAAATGCATTAAACAAGAGGGGCCCAAAACACAGGGCGCCCCCACGCAAGCACACACGGCACTCACGGGAGCACACCACAAACCCCACGAGGGCTACAATAATAATAATAATAATAATAATAAATGGCAATTTCACTTACCAATTCGTCAAATGCGGTAACACCTTACGGCAGTATAACCAGTGAACTTCAGTGGGACACGGCGGATCGTCACGTTCAGTGTCAGTACTTGGAAGAGGGATTCCCAGACTGCTTAGCTGGCATAAAACTGAAGGAAATTTGAAAATTTCAAAACGCCAACATTTTCTTTTGTACTAAGATACAAAAGCTGAAACTGGCCAGATGGTCTGACAGCGGGATAAGTTATATAACGCTGCGAGCAATGTTGTCTCTTAGCAAATACACGTGCTTTATGTCGTATTTATTCTTTTAAATTTCTATGCTTTTTTATATAAATATTTTTATTAAGACCACGTACAAGTAAGTAATGGTTGCCCCACCAGAAGAAACAGTACGCGTACCACAGTTTGAGAAACAAGGCTCTAGCAGAAAAGGAAAGAACGCTGGATAATGTCAAATTTAACGACTGGCACAGTTCGCTTTAAAGTGGGCTCCACTGCTATTATTCTGACACACAAGCCTTCTTGGTGTGTTACGCCAGGGGCACGTGACTTCTGCAGCCGATGTTTTCATTCGCTTTTCCATAACTACTAGTTTAATGCCTGTCACAGAAAGACTTCCGCCAGTCACAACACACACAAGTTTGTTATGGCGAATTTCGTGCTGGTCTGTAGGACTAAACTGTTTCACAGAATGTTTCTTCTTCAGTAGCGGTTCCGTGCAGAGACATTAATCCCAAAAGTTCTTCAGTAATAATAAAACTTGAATAACAAACACGAATACATTACAACTTTAGGAACACCAAATATCTGTGGTTTCGCCCACTGCTATTCTACACCAAACGTCTGTGTTTTCACCTCCTGCTATCCTACACCAAATGCCTGTGTTCTCACCTTCTGCTATCCTAAACCAAACGTCCGTGTTCTCACCTTCTGCTATCCTACACCAAATGCCTGTGTTCTCACCTCCTGCTATCCTGCACCAAATGCCTGTGTTCTCACCTCCTGCTATCCTACACCAAATGTCTGTGTTTTCACCTCCTGCTATCCTACACCAAATGCCTGTGTTCTCACCTTCTGCTATCCTGCACCAAATGCCTGTGTTCTCACCTCCTGCTATTGCACCAAATGTCTGTGTTTTCACCTCCTGCTATCCTACACCAAATGTCTGTGTTCTCACCTCCTGCTATCCTACACCAAATGCCTGTGTTCTCACCTTCTGCTATCCTACACCAAATGCCTGTGTTCTCACCTCCTGCTATCCTGCACCAAATGCCTGTGTTCTCACCTCCTGCTATTGCACCAAATGTCTGTGTTTTCACCTCCTGCTATCCTACACCAAATGCCTGTGTTTTCACCTTATGCTATCCTACACCAAATATCTGCAGCTTCACCCGCTGCCATTTTACAACAAACACCTGTGTTTTCACCCATTGCTATCCTGTAGTCTTGAAAGATTCTCTTGTTCCATTTCTACTGATTGATCAAAACATTTGCTTCGTCATCCGTACGTTCACCCATTGTGTATCAACTGAGCGTTTTGTTTTCGAATGCTTGTGTTTTTTTCCTGACAGACGTGTCTGGCCGTGCCGCTCAAACATTCTATGATAAACTGTCTTTCTGTAATAGGTTTCATAGATGAGTAAGGCAGCAGACCGACGAGTAGACAATACTGCTGATGTCGAAGATGCGTGCCCGTCTGCTGCCTTACCTGTTTATTACGCGCGCACACACACTCTCTCTCTCTCTCTCTGGAATGTCTTACCTTAAAACTGATTTGTTTACAGTTATCTTGGCCAATGTAAGGCTTGCTTTAAGTGTTAATTTTTTGTTTATCACTTTTATGGAAGGCTTCTTTAATTTTTAAGACGAGTTTATTTCGAATGCGTTATCAATTCTACTCTTTCTCTAAATGGTTTATATTTATTTTGTGGTGTGTTTCATAACGAGGTTTAAGCTGGCACTTGATCCCACACGTGTCAGACGACAGTGCATTACACGTGGGCGCCCTGCAAATACAGAAGAGTACAGCGTTTCGCAAACAATTTTATAACCAGTTTTTATTATCTTATCGAATCAAACCTTTGTTTTTGGAAACTGTAGCCCTCGGGATTTATTCACAGCTTGTTTTGAAAAATTTCGAGGGCCGCCAGCTTAACATGCTACGTCTAACACTGCTAACGGCTTTTCAGATCCTGAGCCAGTTCTATCCATTCTCAGAACCCACTTTCCTAAGATCCATCCCTTCTCTGTTCGTCTGTCGTCCAAGCGACGGTGTTCCAAGAACTGCTGTCAACATCCCCCCCTCCCCGCCCCCCTGCGCAAACGTTTCTCAAAGCCACAACAACGCAACGTCCGGCATTTCGCTTGCCTAACGATAAGCAAACAGCACACGCTACCGCAAAAGGTGAGCAAACCGGAACACCTGCCAATTCGCAAGTTTTGGCTTCCATTCTCGAGTTCCCAAATGAGTTGTGTCGCTGCATTGAAGCACGTGTTACACTGTACGACACTGTGGCAATGTCACTGACGGGCGACACTACGTTGCCTCGACTTAACACAATACAACCAGCCCCCACTCTGTGCCAATCTACTACTTTCTTTTACCCAAGCAAAGTAAGCTGCCTGCAACCTTAAAAAATTCTAAACGTGGTACAGTTCAGTAATCTTGGCTAGTGTTTTGGACGTTTCCAATTTTATTGCTTTTTTTAAGAATTTTTTAATGTGGGCCTTCCAGTTGTGCATGTTACAGTAACATAATACAGGTTTAAATAACCGTGCAGCACAGCACCAACTCAGTATGTATAATTAGATGTTATAAAACACACACTACATGTTTCGGCCTTTTCATCTTCAGGTGTGAACACAGTGAACCTTTAATACAGGTTAACATCGTGTGTTGTAGTGTGAGATCTCACAGATGCCATCTACATTAAACATTGCAAAGCCAAGATGTCCTTTTTACATGTCATTATAAGAAAAGACGGTTCTACGATATATTTAAAAGCATGAAATGGAGTGAAATTAAAATAGTGTTTTAAAATAAAATTTTAATTTATTCCATTTTGTGCTTTAAAATGTGGAATAAAATTAAAACTAAAATAGAATTTTAATTTTACTATATTTCATGCTTTTAAACAAATATAACCCTCAGTTCTTATACTGACATATAAAAAGGACATTCTGGCTTTGCAAGGACACCTGTGAGACCTCACACGGTAACACACGATGTTAACCTGTATTAAAGGTTCACTGTCTTCACACCTGAAGATGGGCAACTAAGGCCGAAACATGTAGTGTGTATTTTATAACATCTGAAGATACATACTGAATTGGTGCTGTGCTGTGCGGTTATTTAAACTTCTATTGCATTACTGTAACAACTTGTTTCGATCTTCAAGTGAAAAAGGAAATAAAGTAACAACCAGGTGAACTGATTTGAAAGAGCACGCCCATGCTGACGTCTTGTGAAAGCACTAACTATGACTGGCTGTTTCGAACACCAGTCACAAACAGGCCTGTTTGGTACCGTCACAAGTAATATGACAAACGAAGAATGACGGATTTGCGTGGTTTTGGGCTTCCGCCGCGCTGTAAATTAAGTCTTCGCTCTACTGGCATGTCAGGCACCGTTGACAGGTAGTTACCGACGTTTCGAGACAACATACCTGCCCCACCTTCAATGGTCTATCTTCGAGGGTCAAGCTTGACCCTTGAAGATCGGACCGATAAATTGTCCCAAAACGTCCGTAGCTAACTACCAATCTACGCTGCGTAACATCCCAGAAGAGCGAAGATCTCAAGTGAAGAATTTGTTTATTGCTTTGTGTTTTCAATTCCCAACTGTCTTCCTCTCTTTTGCAAATATTATGTTACGCATGTAGCATGCAGGGCGTCAACAACTGGAAGCTTCTACCTGGAAAATTTTTAAATTTACAGCCTTGTAATTTCCTGATTATTAACTTTGCGTATTTTAGAATTTTAATATTTTAATCATTTTAAGAACGGAGACGCAGTACCTAGATAAGTGTGTTGGCCTTTTACTCCTTTGTCCTGAGTAAATCCCTGATGATGGCACCCCGGTGCCGAAACATATAGCAGTTTTCTACTTGCTTCTGAATGTATTTCATTAAGCGCATAGGTTGGGTGATGTACCAATTCCTCTATTTGATTCAAAATTTGTTACGGGCCCCCATATTTCAAATGCGTTTTTATTAACAAAGTTCTGTTTTTTACGCAGCCAATACGTGGAAGGACGACTGAGCGGCGTCTTACCAGGCGTGTCTGCTTACACATCTGCCGTATGACTCAGGGAAGCCGAAGTGCGGTGAAAGCAATACAAGACAACTGACGTCGGACCGGATCTGTCTGCACATCGAGACTCCTGCTGAACAGCGGGAGCGAAGGATGTGCGACGGCACATAGTGACGGTGTTACGGGCATGCGCATTAACAGAAAGCAAATGTGGTTACATTTCTATGACCACACTAGACGTACAGTTGTCATACAGACGGAGTGAACAGTGCAAGCAGCCGAAGTGCTACAGGACAAGTGCAATATGAAAAATGAGTCTTTTGTATCATTGGACCTACAAATTTGGTTGTACAAAACATTGTCAGTCCTAACTGTAACCCTAGAGTTCATTATAGCTTGCTTCCTTCGCTTTCTTTCAGAAAGACTTATTTGCCATTCACACACTGTCTCCTAATTCATAATCTCTACAGTCACAATTTATTTACTTGAAGAAAGCTCTGAAAATTGAAAACGTTTTAAAAGTATTGCACTTTCGTTTGTCACAATATTCAGTAACAAACTTTCCTTTCAGCATTTTTAAGAATTGTGTTTCGTAATGAAGTGCTACTAGTGACATCTACCGAGGCGTGTCTGACTCGTGTGTCATTTCTTTTCAATTCGAGATCAAATTTTGGTAACTATGTCGAGGAAGGAGACGCTGAAAGGCAAGTGGACAAATAAATGTCACGGTTGTTAAGACCATAACTTTAATGCCTTTAGTAATACGGCATTTAACCCTTAAAAGACGAGGCGTATGTGTTTTATATAAGGACTCAGTGCGTACCGCGATGTAAACACTCTCCACTTCGGTTATAAAAACCAATCTCTTAATGTTTTATAAGGCAAAAGTTGCTGTTTGTTCTGAGATCCGTACAAAACACATAAACGCAATGTGGGCACCACGTAGAATTTTTTAATGTTAAACCTGGTGGTACGTAAAGTTACCGCTAGGCTTTAAAAGGTTAATGTCACGAACTGCTAATGGCTGCAAACAGCACAGAAATGGACAAGTGAGGACAGGGAACTCAGAGCATTATGTGAGAGAATGTCGTTTGGGGTTTCCGATTGTTGCTTCGCTGCCGTTGCTATAGACACGCCCAAACCTCGAACTTTATCACCGTCTCATAATTTTCTTTAATGGACGTAAAGGTCACATCAGGGGTCAGGGGCCAATTTAACATCATTTTAATTCAGATCCTAATAAATGAGATGAACGAAAAAATATAAAATGTACACAGAATATTTCATTGCAAAGCATCGGATGATTTGGGAGTTTTTGGTTTACATAAGAAGATAATATTAAAACGCATCTTCTGGAAACAGCCTGTAGTTACGTAATTGGTTTGCTGTACCTGAAGAAATTTAAAGTTCCTCTAAGAAGGGATTCAAACACAAAGAAAGTTTCAAAACTGTATTCTGGTTCGTTCTAAGAGAGACAACACGCAATCTGTTCAGGGCATAAGAAGCGTCTGCTTATATCTCATCAGAGTCTTAATTTTTTACTTCACCCTGTATTCGATACATTTAATTCTCACGAGAATACAGTGTGTACACAAAAGAATGGTGCGGTTTCAAAAGTTAACAAGAAATTTATTTCTCACCTTACACGGGCACAACGTACACCGTCAGCAGCGGCAACTGTCCAAGTTTCTCATGCGCTACCAGCAGTTCGCTTCTCATGCTTACTGCGGGGCCGCGGGGCCAGTTTCCAAGATGGCGTCGCAGCAGGAGAAGGCGTTCTGTGTGCCCTCCCTTGGCCACCCCGTTCGCCGGATCTAACACCATGCGATTTCTTTCTTTGGGGGTTCGTTGAAGACAGCGTTTACGTACCACCATTGTCCATGTCCCTCAAGGAACTTCGTGATTGGATAACGCATGCACTGCAGAGCATTACAGCGGACATGCTACACCGAGTCTGGGATGAATTTGATTACCGTGTGGATGTGTGTCGTGTGACCCAGTGTGCACACACTGAAGGGACTGTGATTAACGCATGAGAAACTTGGACAGTTGCCGCTGCTGACGGTGTACGTTGTGCCCGTGTAAGGTGAGAAATAAATTTCTAGTTAACTTTTGAAACCGCACCATTCTTTTGTGTATACACCGTATTACTGGAAAACGCCATGCCATGTTAATGTCAATGTTAGTGAGTCGGGTACGGATATTTGTTCCTCAGCTATGACAGCTTGCCAGGCCTGCTCGGTTGCAATTTAGAATTACTTCAGAACTGAAAATTCTGTAGAAATGTAACAGGACTTTTAGATGGCAGACAGTCCGCTGCGCGGTCCATGTACTCAGTATCCGTGCCTGCAGTAAATGATAAGAAGGCACCTAATGTCGCCAAACGAACGCGTTTGGAACTTTCTGTAGTCCTGGCGCATTATCATTGAGGTTTGACGTGGCTTTGTACTATGAGAAGCAAGAAACTCTGGACCTATATATATGAAGCTGCGGGCCCGCAAGTCACAGCCGTTCAGCCTTCGGAGACGCAACCCAAACAACACAACTGTCAACCTCCATTGCCTCCTTGCAGGGTGACGCTAAGCAGCACATTGCTGGATACGATAGAGACAGTGCTTCTACGGATACAGCGATTGATACATCGCTCTACGTTGTGTGTGTGTGAGACCTGCTTTATTTCAAATCTAAACACTTGTTCGAGTAGCAAGATGCTGATTCAGTGACAACATTCTAAACCTGTGACTGCTTCGCGTTTCGCCTACCTGACAGACACTTCTCGCAATCGTAGTCAGTTTTTCAAAGCAAATACTGAATAGTGCCTTAAAATAGGCCACGTCTGCCGCAGTCTTAAGCCTCCCCCACTTTTGTTCGTCGCTATTTTCACTACCACTTGACGCCATCATAAAGTCTACACTTGCAACGGCGCTTGTGGCGACTTGAGAACCAAACCAGTTAAAAACCAAATGTATCTGGCTGCGGGCATACGTGACTGAAGACACTGAGGTGTGCAGTTGCTTTGCAGAACGATGGTCGCTCGAACTGCATTGTCTTCTCGGCAGGTAACTTCTATACCGACTGAGCCCCTTCACTTTGCCTCAATTAACACACGACATTGAAAAGACTAAGCGGGCCACAGCAGCATCAACCCACGATACCAGCAAGCGCTCGGCCGCAGACCTACGTCTTAGACCACGCGGCCACTGGCATCGGCGTTTCCACAAAGTACGAGGGGAATTTCTTTACTAGCTGAGGAACTATCAGCTTCTGAAGAATGACTGCTCCATGGATTTGATTGGTAAGGTGGCTGGAGGGTGAAGCTGATCACTCACTTCAATCTACTGCTGATGTTAAGAATGAACGGAGCTATACCTCGACGACCGCTTACACCTTAATGGAGTGCAAAAGGATAATATTATTCACACATTACTTAAAGGCTATCGCAATATCACGCAACATCCGGCACTGAAAATAAGGATACGTGGATTGGTAAATTCTGTAAACTGCTCTAATATCCACGAAGGGTCTCGGGTTAGAATGCACCATTACAGTTTCCAGCGTCCACACACTCACACCTGACAATTCTAAAAATAACCCCACCTGATGACCAACATATTTCAACAGTTTCCTTTGCATTTTGTCGCATTTTGAAGAAATCTCTTTCTTTTGGTCTTATCTGGAAGTTCCTCGTAAACGACAGATTTCACATGACAGTCCTGTCTTCGGTTATTTCACCACGTAGTGTACTTGGCGTAAAAATCCGAAAGACAACCTCATTAAAAAACAATATAAAAACCTCAGAATTAATAACAAATTTCAAGTTATTTCAAACTGAAAAACTGGGGGAGGGAAAACTCTGGTGGCCTCAGTAGTCACTTGAAATATCCGAAAGCAGCTGTTGTGAAATGTCCCATTTAGAAATACGCAAACAATTGGCGAAAAAATATTATATGTCAGTGTTTTCATATTTAACTTGGAAATGGAGCGTTTTTGCACTCAAAATATTTTGAGGGACGAACAATAAAATTCTCATAAGGGTATGAAGTCAGAAGTCTAGACCACAAATAAGAAGGATAGTAATAAACAGATTTTAAAAACAATATTACTTGTACAGTTATTTTGCTACACGTATTCAGTATATCAACCATATCTCATGCATGCGGAAAACGAACTTCAGAAACTGGTGTCCGGTTCCACAGCACAAACGACCCACTTTCAGTACAAAATCGGCGTCTTTATTCTAGTAACAACGTTCAGAAATGTTTGAGGAAGTGAACCACTGTGAAGGAAAATAAAAATTCTCTAAGTGCAGCAGGCCCATATAGTAATACTATTTAAATTGTTTATTTTACACTTGAATGAGATTTTATTGTGTAATCGTTATTTTCACTTCTTGGAAAGCCGGCGGTGAAGCGGAACACAATTTTTGAAGCAAGAGCTTGCGAATTTTTTTCCATTGAGGGGACACATTCTGTACCACGCGCACGTAACTTCCTCCAGTGCGAAAACCACCATACAAATGAACACCGATTGCTTCATCTCCCCATTCCAAAATTACATACAGCCAAAAAAATCCAGTCCGTGATATTCACCTTATGACCTACGTATGTATTCTTTAAATAAATAAAACTGTACATTTACGTATCCATTTTCACATATACCCACCACGCAATTATTTGTGTTGCAGCAGATACAAAACTGCATTTGTACTGAGGTTAAAGACGAAGCGTATCTGTTTTATATAAGGACTCAGTGCGTACCGCGCTGTAAACACTCTCCACTTCGGTTATAAAAACCAGTATCTTTCTATTTTATAAGGCAAAAGTTGCTGTTTGTTCTGAGATCCGTACAAAACACATAAACGCAATGTGGGCACCACGTAGAATTTTTTAATGTTAAACCGGGTGGTACGTAAAGTTACCGCTAGGCTTTAAAAGGTTAACAGCAGTGATACGGACTGCCTGCCTCAGACCCCCTGTAACTCGGCCTTTCGCCCACAGTGTACTGACAATTGCGTTTTATTCTCAGGGCAAAAATAGGAACTGGCTTTTGTAACTGTGTTGCGATGCATATTTTGGATTATTTAATGACATTTGTACAGCTAATGTGACCATGTTCCAGTGGTAACAAAAGTTTTCACAGATTTCTTCCCTTCCCGTCCTAAAGAACACAGTACGCGTTATTTGCATTCAGATGTGCGTGCAACTGTGCCGCCTATTTTGTTGAAACTTTGCATTTGTTCACGACACTGCACAAGTAACAGTGGGTGTCTTTTTCAGTGAATAAAGTAAGGGATCCTCAGTCTGAAGAAGGGCAGAATTGAGTCTCGACCCCTCCTTATTTCCTTCGTATCATGCAAGAGACCACTACGATATCTCTAGCGAAATACTTCACCCTTCCCCCCCCCCCCCTCTTCACTCCTTAGAACTGCCGACTTGTCTTACTGCTGCTGCAGAAAAGGAAACCTGCATGTGGCTGTAAGCTGGAACAGCAGAATTTGTGAAATTTCAAGTTCGTCTGGATATTATTTTGTCTTTTAATCCTATTAAAATATGACACTAAATGTGTTATTTATGGCATGTCTTTGGCGATTTAGAAGAGACTGTGCTACACCAGCTAACGTCATTTATTCACTGTGGCGGGGCCTAAGCTCCTGTTTGTCCTTGTGCTCGTCAGTATTGACATCTGGTTTGTTTATGCGGAAACACAGCCCGGAAAAGATGAATCGTTAGTGTCGGTTATCTGCAGCAGTGAGTGTACCGTATTTATGCACTCTTGGCGCTAAACGCAGTTACACATCAACACACAGACACGTTTTTCTTAACCTTTTAAAGCCTAGCGGTTACTTTACGTACCACCAGGTTTAACATTAAAAAATTCTACGTGGTGCCCACATTGCGTTTATGTGTTCTGTACGGATCTCAGAACAAAGAGCAACTTTTGCCTTATAAAACATTAAGAGATTGGTTTTTATAACCGAAGTGGAGAGTGTTTACAGCACGGTACGCACTGAGTACTTATATAAAACAGATACGCTTCGTCTTTAACCTTTTAAAGCCTAGCGGTAACTTTACGTACCACCAGGTTTAACATTAAAAAATTCTACGTGGTGCCCACATTGTGTTTATGTGTTTTGTACGGATCTCAGAACAAACAGCAACTTTTGCCTTATAAAACATTAAGAGATTGGTTTTTATAACCGAAGTGGAGAGTGTTTACAGCACGGTACGCACTGAGTACTTATATAAAACAGATACGCTTCGTCTTTAACCTTTCAAAGCCTAGCGGTAACTTTACATGCGACCAGGTTTAACATTAAAAAATTCTACGTGGTGCCCACATTGCGTTTATGTGTTTTGTACGGATCTCAGAACAAACAGCAACTTTTGCCTTATAAAACATTAAGAGACTGGTTTTTATAACCGAAGTGGAGAGTGTTTACAGCGCGGTATGCACTGAGTCATATGAAACAGACACACTTCGTCTTTAAAGAGTTAAACAACTAAAATTCTTAAATACTTCTACAACTAACTTGCCGATCCCAGCGGCAGCGCGGTCTAAGGCGTGGGTCTGCGGCCGAGCGCTTGCTGGCTGTTTCATGGATTTGCAACTGTAGAGTTACAATACGGATAATAAAAGGTTTAACGAATTAAAAAGCACAGCACACGGTGTATCACAACAGTTGTTACGTGATTCCAAACAAACACCTATTGCAGAAAATCGTCTTCATTTTCAGGGATGTACCTGTTTGTCTGCCGTGGCTGTTTACATCACCACGGCTGAATGCACGATGCATTTTAAACTTAAATTTTATATATGTTATCGGTACGCACTATGTTGGTAGGCACTGTGTTGGTACGCACTGTGCATCACTCAGACCAATATCGCAATCTGACCCTAAAGGAAGTCTGTAATTGTGATTTTGAGTTTTATGTTGTCCGAATGTCCTGAAGATGACCATACAATTGGTCGAAACATGTAACCATATATTTATATATTACAGTACAATACGACATAATCAGTCTTAACGTGGTTCATCCCTGTGTGTTATTCTAAATACAGCGATAATAAACACAGACACACCACAGTGTATATATATATATATATATTGCACACTGTCATTAACTGCAAGGCTGTGCCAATATACTACATGTTTCGGCTCGGCCGAGCCACCATCAGGTACATGTATAAATGTTAAAACTCAGATCCTTAATCACGTGACATAAAGCAGTGTAAAAACAGCACAAAAGCATTACTGAAACGTCACCAGTTCGCTGTTTTTGACTGTAAAACCGTTCAGAGGAAAAGTGGAGTAACCTAAACCTAAGCTAATGCAGCGATTGACCCAACGTCCGTCCGTATGTCGGGGGTTTTTCCGTAGAATAACACAACACGTTTCAGAAGACAGTTCTCATTTTGTCCTGACGGTGAGTCGCATTTTTCTTGAAACAGATAAGGTAAGTTTTTCCTCTGAACGGTTTTACAGTCAAAAACAGCGAACTGGTGACGTTTCACTGATGCCTTTATGCTATTTTTACACTGCTTTATGTCACGTGATTAAGGATCTGTGTTTTAACATTTATATATGTACCTGATGGTGGCTCGGCCGGGCCGAAACATGTAGCATATTGGCACAGCCTTGCAGTATAATGACAGTGTGCAAAATATGTATATATGTACTGTGGTGTGTCTGACTGTGTTTATTATTACTGCACAACGTAATCAGCTGTACTAATGGCGGATAGTAACGGTTTATAATTTAAGGAAAATGGCGATGTCAAGGGCAAGAAATGCCCCCAGTATAAGCAGCCTACACGTGACCAAGCAGTCTCTCCTGCCATTAAACTTTCTTTCCAAAACTGTGGCAACATGTCTGTATTCCCAGCATACAAAACGCGCTGTGGCAGCACTATCACAGGCAAGGCACGGCGTACACAGAACAGAACACATTTCGCACAAACTGAACAACAGTTAACGCAATCCCAGCACACAGATTTGGCTAAAATAGCGTCACATCTAGCGGGAAATGGTATCCACGTCATCAACAGTATCTGCCGCCGCCTACTTGAGACCACGCTGCAATGTGTCTTCTTCTCCACCCCCGAAGTCCCTTCCACAGCTGAATTTATGTTTAATGGTGCTTCTGCTGCGTGGCAATAAATTGTCTATGAGAAGAGGGAGGGAAGGCGCGCTACACAGGCCGGGTCCCAGGATGCCACATGCTAAAACAGGGTGCGCCAGAAGCTCCGTCAACATTATAATGAACTGAAACGACATTGTGTTTCACGGATGATGCACAGAGACACGAACACGTCTCGTGAAGTATTGTACACGGTGTAAAAACCATTCCTGGACAGGCCCTGAGGGTTCCACGAGGTTGAGGCTCCCAGATTTGAACAAAATGGCAAACGAAGGTGGTAGGGTTGTCAGCCCTACGCAACGGCCGCCTTAACCCCTTAAGGTGGCGGGCTCTTGTGAATGCGGTAATGAACCTCCGGGTTCCATAAAATGCGGAGAATTTCTTGAGTCGCTGAGAAACTGTTAGCTTCTCAAGAAGGTTTCTGCTGCATGGAGTTGGTTGGAGTCAGTCGCACACGACAAGCTGTAATGCACAAGTTATCTTGCCGACTAATTTCGGTTTCGAAAATGAGACGTCATCAGGCCGATAACAAGAACTGTAAAATTTTACATTTCTTGTTAGCGGCCCGCTGATGGCACAAAGAAACTAGTCCCCACGATGACGTGCTTAATATAGCTTACTGTGTGTGACGGAAGAGTTAAATAAACATACATCTGTGATTCAATACACCAGCGGGGATGTTCTGTATCGAGATTAGTCAGGACAGTGTTTCAAGAAGTTTATTCAAAAAGCTTTGGTCTGCCCTGCATCGAAACACTCCGCGCCCCTGAGTGGGGGCAACTGCTGTCCGTTAGCCACAACACTTTCACATAATTACCGCGGCGACGGCGCCCAGGCCACGCACAGAGGTGCACAAACCGCGAGCAGAATGTAAGCTCTAAGGCGAAGTCGGTGACACCAAAAACAGCAACGTGAATACCTCTTCTTCTCTTCTATTTCACATTTAGAGGAAATCAGTATCTTACGGCAATCTGTTCATTCACCCACCAATTCACCCGCATACCAATTCATCCTTCGCCTCTCACCGCGTTCATACGTCATTCCTTACATCCACATATTTAACAGTTGTTCCTTCACTTCGTCCTTCTCCCCCTGCCACCTTCCGCCCAACCTCCACACATCATCAACACACGTGAATGTGCACAAGCAAATTTCTGGACACACTAACTAACTAACTAACTAACTAACTCCATGGAGCAGAGGCCTTCTTGAGAAGCTAACAGTTTCTCAGTTAGTCAAGAAATTCCCCGCATTTTATGGAACCCGGAGGTTCATTACCGCATTCACAACAGCCCGCCACCTGTCCCTATCCTGAGCCAGCTCAATCCAGTCCATGCCCCATCCCACTTCTTGAAGATCCGCTTTAATATTATCCTCCCATCTACGCCTGGGTCTCCCAAGTGGTCGCCTTCCCTCAGGTCTCCTCACCAAAATCCTGTATGCACCTTTCTTTTCCCCCATACGTGCTACGTGCCCCGCCCATCTCATTCTTCTCGATTTGATTACCCGAATAATATTTGGTGATGAGTACAGGTCAGTAAGTTCCTCGTTATGTAGTCTTCTCCACTCCCCTGTCGCCTCGTCCCTCTTAGGCCCAAATATCCTCCTCAGCACCCTATTCTCGAACACCCTCAGCCTTTGCTGGACACACTAAGCCAAAGTAAAAATTCACTCGCCAATCAACTGGCTTCAGCTGTTGTTAGTGTTAGTTTAGTCAGAATGTGCTTGTTACAGTCACGTACCTAGTCACTGCATCCCCACTGCTGCCTTTCTTAATTATTTTTTAGCGAATTCGCAAAATTGTGAAAAGTGACTCTCAGATTAGTCATATTTGTCTCTCCGTCCGTCCGTCCGTCCATCCGCATGCAACAATTCGGATCCCAATGGATCCATTCTCATGAAACTTGATATTTGAATATTTTTCGAAAATCTGTTGAGAAAATTCAAGTTTCATTAAAAATCTGACAAGAATGACGGGCACTTTACATGAAGACCCATGTACATTTATGGTAATGTCTCGCTGACTTCTTCTTAGAATGAGGAATGTTTCAGNTATAAAACATTAAGAGACTGGTTTTTATAACCGAAGTGGAGAGTGTTTACAGCGCGGTTCGCACTGAGTCCTTATATAAAACAGATACGCTTCGTCTTTAAAGGGTTAACTATTATAAACCCTGGTCAGGCACGGAATCTTACACCGTACGAAGAACCCGCACCGCCACAATCTGATGTACCGCCAACTGGCCGTGGGACAGCTGTACTGGCACGTGTGACCACAGGGCACACTAAGAACGCGAAATGTTTGTGTGAATTTTTCGCCCATTGCGGGACAGCCCCTAGCGGGCCAGGGCCTCCTCATTGCCGAAACTTCACGACCACACTCAGACACACCACACACTCGGTAGGACTCCTCTGGACGAGTGATCAGCCCGACGTAGGGACTTCTACCTGACAACACACAACACTCACAAGAGACAGACATCCATGCCCCCGGCGGGATTCGAACTCGCAATCCCAGCAAGCGAACGTCTCAGACCGACGCCCTGCGCCGCGCGGCCACTGGGATTGGCTTGTGTGATATTTGCACGAAATACATAAGGCGACGGCTAAGCGTATGTATTGTAAGCGTTTGGTATTTCGCAGAGAATAGTTACAATAACGCACCCACTGCCTGCCCCAAGTCTGTTCAAGTCCGTGTGCATTCAGCGCACACAACCCACGGCTCAACGAACTATCGGTAAACCTTACACTGATCGTGTCCAGTGAAATTTGTTGCAGCGTTCCGATTGGTGAATTATCGATACGAAGAATGTGAGGAGGGTCTTCTTCCGCATTATATCGTGTACTCGCGTTCCTACCTGACTACGGCCGAACAGAACGCCCGAGACATGTAGTGAAAAAGTAAACAAACGAACACAGTGTGCAAGTGTTGTGTTTGTCAGGACAATAGATCGATACTGACTAACTGGCACAACCGCACGATGTTACCTAAATCCGTTACAGACATCACACTTGTATGCACTTGGTACCGTTACGAGTTCTTTTTGAGCCAAAGAATGCACGTCGTTTCACAGACGCAATCACGTGCTCTAATAAAACACATGCCGCAGTAAAATTTGGGCGGGGCATGTAGCACGTATGGGGAAAAGAGAGGTGCATACAGGATATTGGTGGGGAGACCTGAGGGAAGGCGACCACTCGGTAAACCCAGGCGTAGATGGGAGGAAAATATTAAAATGGATCTTCAATAAGTGGGATGAGGGCATGGACTGGATTAAGCTGGCTCAGGATAGGGACAGGTGGCGGGCTGTTGTGAATGCGGTAATGAACCTCCGAGTTCCACAAAATGCGGGGAATTTCTTGACTGGCTGAGAAACTGTTAGCTTCTCAAGAAGGCCTCTGCTGCATGGACTTAGTTAGTCAGTTAGTTAGTTAGTTAGTTAGTTAGTTAGTTAGTTAGTTAGTTAGTTGTTTGGTTGGTTGGTTGGTTGGTTGGTTGGTTGGTTGGTTGGTTGGTTAGTGAGCAGTAAAATTTGTTAAATACAAAGAACAGAACAACAGTAACTGAAAAGTTTGATAAGTAACACAACCCAACACGTTTCATTTTATGGAGGAACGAACCATAACCATAACCATAACCACGGCATCCCACAGGACACTAAATCCTACAAATAATAAAAAAACTTCCAGGAGTTAAAACCAAACCATATCTGCAGCGTCATTGCTACAGTCTGTGCTTACATGAGCTGCATAAACTCAACATCTGTTCACGATGCAACGTAAAACAACAAACTTAATGTCACACGGTGTGACTAACACAAGTGCACGTGCGTTTCTCACAGCTTAACAGCCCACAAGACGTGAACGCGATTAATGGTAATCGTTTACAGTCAAATATTAACAGAATAAACAAAATAAATAAAACCTGCTAACAATTCTGATTTACTCAGTAAAAATTTCTAAACCGAAGAAACTGTTTATCAAAACAGACGTTCCACCGAATATATCGATATCCCCACTGCTGACATTAGCCGCCGGAGCGCGTCTAGCGGAAGGACAGTCGGGGCGTTTGGAGTCAACAGCAAACAAAGTGAAAGTAATATCTGCACATGGCTTCCGGCAGTTTCCAAAGATGTGGACCAACGTTTTGAGCTGCTCTAAATATTAATTAAAACTATAGCCTGCAGTTCAGCCCTCCGAACAGTTAAGGTATGAAACTTGAAGTAATTTAGAACGCCAGCGCAGTTATATTGTAAAGACAACGGTAAAGGCAAACAGACGGTGTGCGAAACTCCGTACGATGCGCTGACGGTTACTGGCGTCAACATAAGTAGTGCAGCTGCGCGAAGCAGGTGCGTACTGCAGCTTAGGCAGGGCTGATGTGCGGTACGGCATCCAGCGGCTCTGCAGGGAGGAAATAGAGCACTTACTGGCCTCATTAATAATAATAATAATAATAATAATAATGGCGATGATGATAAGAGGATTAGATGGGAGGGCATGTAAGTTTAGTAAAAATGAAATAAGTGAGAAATTCACACAAACTGTCAGTTGGGAAACCTGAAAGGAAGACACAAACTATGAAGAACCAAGCTTAGATGGGCACAGAATAATAAAATACGCAATAATTAGGGTATGCGGACGGTGTTGCTTTCTTCTGGCACTGGGAGGTACAGAACTGCGAGCTTTTGTGGAAAGAGCAATGCAAGTTTTTATCCCAAAGAGGGTGGGAACACGCTAGCATACCTGTGCGGCAATGGAGTGCGCTAAACGTACACAACACAGCCAGTCAGTTGATGATGATGATGATGATGATAACAATAGCAACAGCAATAATAAAACATGCATTGGTGGGAGTCACGCCATAAAACACACAACACTGTGTTTCGTCTTGCTTTGTGCAGTTTCCGTGCAGACTGCGACATATGCACACAATGAAGCTGTGCAGCTTATGGTCCGCCCGCCCGCCCGCCCGTCCGTCCGTCCGCGTATCACACTACGAAATTTCCGATAAGATTTTGATTCAAGTATCTACGGGCGGTTTACAGTAACGGTTGACATATAACTGTCAGTCTAACCGGGTGCCCAGCCAGAATTTTTCCTTGGGGGGGCGGGGGGGGTGGGTTGACCCTGAGGCTGTACGTAATTTATATTTGGTTTTAAAAATTTGCTATAAAAATCATGCTGTAAGCACAACATAACGCTGCCTGCAGCTGCATTTATATACATACGAATAAAACTACATGTTCCGTGACTCAATCACAGTGTCCTGTCTTCTTGTTTTTTTAATTTTATTCATTTATTTTTCAAAATTCTAATGTACCGATCATCAGCTGATTTTAGTGGCTGATTTCGGCTGAAGGCTAAATCACGTAAAACTTTTGATATCATAATATCTACAAAAACTGCGTTGTTTCAAATTTCGGTTCTGTGGGGTTAGGGGGGAATGCAGCCTGGCAGCCCCCCCCCCCCCACTCTTGGGTGCGCCCCTGAATCTTACCAGTATCGATAAAATAGGTAAGTTAAAACTCAAAACGAAATACAAGAATTACGTTCGGAAGAATACAGCGTCGCATAAGGAACGCACAGTGCAGACCTCTCATACTTGAGGCATCGGTAAGGTGACGAGTGGGTCTGTAAGGTGACGAGTGGGTCTGTAAGGTGACGAGTGGGACTGTAAGGTGACGAGTGGGACTGTAAGGTGACGAGTGGGTCTGTAAGGTGACGAGTGGGTCCGTAAAGTGACGAGTGGGTCTGTAAGGTGACGAGTGGGTCTGTAAGGTGATGAGTGGGTCTGTAAGGTGACGAGTGGGTCTGTAATGTGACGAGTGGGACTGTACAAGAAAAAACAGAACAGATTCCTACAGCTGTACAGTTTCGGTCCTGCACCGCCATCAGCTTGTCTGCAACAGCGTTAAAACGCATGTCAAAATTGAGTTGAATCGCTTTAAACATAATCTGACATCAAAGAGCTGGAACGCCTCTATTCGTCGCTAAACTTCCGTATGTCGCACCTTCAGCAGTGCATCTGAACACTAACAAACGAACAACGCAGCCAGCAACGCGTACAAAATAGCAAAGAGTGCGTTTAACCTTTTAAAGCCTAGTGGTAACTTCATATACGACCAGGTTTAACATTAAAAAATTCTACGTGGTGCCCACATTGCGTTTATGTGTTTTGTACGTATCTCAGAAAAAACAGCAACTTTTGCCTTATAAAACATTAAGAGACTGGTTTTTATAACCGAAGTGGAGAGCGTTTACAGCGCGGTACGCATTGAGTCCTTATATAAAACAGATACGCTTCGTCTTTAAAGGATTAAAGGCTAGCGGTAACTTTACCTACCACCAGGTTTAACATTAAAAAATTCTACGTGGTGCCCACATTGCGTGTATGTGTTTTGTGTGGATCTCAGAACAAACAGCAACTTTTGCCTTATAAAACATTAATAGATTGGTTTTTATAACCGAAGTGGAGTGTTTACAGCGCGGTACGCACTGAGTCCTTATATAAAACAGATACGTTTCGTCTTTAAAGGGTTAATGGAAAGGAATCTGCCACGTAGCGTGTACTTCCACTCTGGTAAAACTGTCTGTCTGTCTGTCTGCTGTATGTCTCTCTGTCTGTCTGTCTGTCGTTGTGTGTGACAGCTGAATCCCCACAGAGATATGGTTCAACCTGTTTTTATGACATTCATCTCTGCATTTTGACATGACCATCTCGGTACACTACGTAATATGAGAGGCTCTGCAATCAACGAACAAACCTGGATAAGGCTTACACATACATTATTACGTGAAAAGTGGGGTGGAAAATGCATTGTGCAGGTTGAGCCAAGCAGGCTGTTGGGGATGTGATCTGACAAGACAGCAGAACCGTCCAAGCTTTGTGATCGATGGTCTGAATGTAAAAACGCTCCAACTCCACTGCAGGTTGGAACCGGTAATTAGAAGCTGAAGATTGCATTTCTGAGGCGTGGAAAATGAATCTTTTAGTTTCGCAGTCCTTCCCTCTTCTACCTGTTCACAGCAGGTGTCGACGTTGTTTATTTTCACTTGATCACACTCAGACACACACCACAGTCGGTAGGACTCCTCTGGACGAGAGATCGGCCCGTCGCAGAGACCTCTACCTGACAACACAAACATTGTACAAGAGAAAAAAATCCATGTCCCCGGTGGGATTCGAACCCACGATCCCAGCAAGCGCTCGGCCGCAGACCTACGCCTTAGACCGCGCGGCCACTGGGATCGGCAGGAAATAAAACGTCAGAAATGAAACTCTGCAGACCGTCCGCGCCCTGCCGCAAGTGCCGCAGGGGGACTCTGACGCGCCACCTGCACCATCACGGTGGTTCCAGAAGACGAAGACAGGACCCCCGCACACCCCCGCACACCCCCACCGTGCCGCGTGCACACAGACGGAAGCTAGAAGACGATCACTGTCTACTGGATGTGCGACATAACGACACACAGGCCACGTCATGCTATCCAGTTTGGTGACACTTGCACGTCATCCGCCTTTTTAACCGTTCGACGCACAGTGGTTACAATACTACATGCACCCCCGCATTAGTGTTGTCACCACACAGGGAAATTATGTTTTCCGCACGTTTCTCACCATAACAGTGACCGGGTTCATGTGGATGGTCCTTTTAACTGGGCCTGCGGAAGTTCACTGTGAGGTACAAAATATATTTTGATGGGTTTTTGTATAAAATGCATGATTCAGGTGGCTAAGAAGTCGCACAGCGATTCGCAGCTGTTGCACGTTAGAGGTAACAGACAGATCGTTGTGCTTAAAGTCAAATTGTAACAACAATAACAATATTAACAACAGCCTCGCAGCACAACTTGAGATTTTGTCGTGATGTTTATTCAGTGGGCATTTTATATCCAGTTACACAACATGTTTCGGCATTTATCTTTGCCGTCGTCACTTGTGTCTTACAGAATCCTTCCATACAGGCATTGTACAGTGTCATTTGTATTAAAAATATTAAACATAAAATATAAATATTTATATTAAATATAAAATTTAATAAAAATAACACTGTACAATGCCTGTATGGAAGGATTCTGTAAGACACACCTGACGACGGCAAAGATAAATGCCGAAACATGTTGTGTAACTGGATATAAAATGACAACTGAATAAACATCACGATAAAATCCGAAGTTGTTCTGCACGGCTGTTGTTAACCATTTGAAGCCTAGCGGTAAATTTACGTACCGCCAGGTTTAACATTAAAAAATTCTACGTGGTGCCCACACTGCGTTTATGTGTTTTGTACGGATCTCAGAACAAACAGCAACTTTTGCCCTATAAAACATTAAGAGACTGGTTTTTATAACCGAAGTGGAGAGTGTTTACAGCGCGGTTCGCACTGAGTCCTTATATAAAACAGATAAGCTTCGTCTTTAAATGGTTAATATTGTTACCACAATTTAACAGACAATGCTCATGACAAGCGTGTTCGATCTGTATCGTTTTCATTCACCCATCAGTACCGTCTGCAGGATATCTCGGTCCTCTGTTCTTATTTTGATCTCTCAGTTCCGCGAACGCGCTGTTTGCACATCAGTGCTTTAAGTCACACAACATGCACCAGTCACATTCTACGAAGGCCTGGCTGTTTTCCTCGTTTTATCAGTCGCTGCTGTCTGCTGTCTCGCATCCTTACCAGACCTCCTTCTTAACGTCCACGGACTTCTAGGCTTAACTTGGCTAATAACACTGGAGGGGCAAATACACCTTGGGTGTTAGGAGTCAAGTCAAGGAGTCGTGTGAGAAAAAGGGGGAAGATTGGCTTAAACCAGCCCTTCATACACACATACCCGTTTCTTCCCCCCTCTCGCCTCAGTTTCTATTTTCCCCTCTTCAACACAGTAGCCAAAAAAAGTTTCTTAGGTAAAAAAATACTGGAGAGGGGGCATTTGACCCCCTTTGCCCTCCCCCCAAGTTACGCCTATGCCTAGACTGCTTACGTCACGTTTGGTTTATGACGTTGGTGGTGCTATCACATCTCAGCGTGTCTATGTATAGGCACGCTGTCTGTTGGGTGATTCAGCAGGAGCTTGCAGAATACTTAGTCGCAACGATCGCCTGATTTTGATAAGTGAGTCCCAACAACACAGTCCAGTTCGTACATTTTGATAAGTGAGTCCCAGCAACACAGTCCAGTTCGTACATTTTGATAAGTGAGTCCCAGCAACACAGTCCAGTTCGTACATTTTGATAAGTGAGTCCCAGCAACACAGTCCAGTTCGTACATTTTGATAAGTGAGTCCCAGCAACACAGTCCAGTTCGTACATTTTAAGCAGCGCCAGCAGCAGCTTACGGGTGTGCATGCTCAGCTGGAACACTCACAGCAAAACTAGCACGATGTAAGGATCAGAAGAGCAACAGCTTACACAAACTGCGAATTCATGGCAATAAGGCGCCGTGACCGTACATGCGAAAAAGAGCAGTGGAAAGGAAACAAAGTCAAAAAGAAAGCAAAAGTGCTGAATGTCTGAAACAAACGTCTGAGATGGCGCTTAGTACACATAAGCACAATTTTAATATTTATGAATTTATTTTGTATTCTATTTTGTATTTTTTGTAATTAAAAGCTAACTACATGCACAATTGTAGTGTACAGTCTGTATCAATATATTCTAACCCCTGCTACATGTTTCGGTGTATTCACCACCATCAGGGAGGTACACAGCAGGCAATTACATAAAACTTTAAAACACTACAATGTTTTAATGTCGGAGGAATAAAATAGACAGACAGACTGCACACTGTAAGTGTGCCTTTTGTTGGTGTTCAATTACAGATTATTGTCAAGGCATGGAAATGGATAACAAAAAGCATATATAAATGTATGAAGTTAATTTTCATACTACACGTCCAGCCGTAGGCGTGTATTCTGCTCAAGAAAGCTACAGATAAGTCAGTACTGCTGCCACGTCCCTCTAGTCTGCTAGCATGAAAACTGCTGTTAATTTTCGCGCCGTGTCGCGTGCCGTTGATGGGTCGCTGCCACAAGTTTAATGTACCAGCCAATGGCACTAATACCAAATCCCACCGCAGTGGTCGATAAGTCCTTTTGCCAAAACAAGACTGGTACTTTATATAGGGGTTATATATGTTTCTTTCTGCCCTGTTCATGAAATCACTGAAGCATCTTCCGAATGCTGCTGACCACGCTGGAAATTCATGGCAGTTTATAAAAGAAAAAGAACGGGTCTTAAGAACTTCCGGCAGGAAAAGGATTTAGGATTGACTTGAAATGCTAACCAGAACTGTCTATCTCTCTGCTTTATGGAACAGAATCACGAGGAGAGAGCACGGGACAGACGGAGCTGTGACGGCTGCACGGCCCGTAAAGAAGCGTGCGCGTGCTTCAGGAGTAGAAGCGGTGACGGTGACCATGGCGAATATTTAATTTAGAAAGAAAGACCGGAGAACCGAACTGAATGCTAAAAGAGGATGAAGGAAAGAAAATGAAGGAACGTAATTCTTTTCGTCACATTTAAAACACATTTCTTCATGTCATATGAAAGCATGACTGGAAAACTTTGGACATTTCCTTAAACTTTTCCTTTCGAAATTTTGGCCCTTACTGACTTTGACTGACGTTTTATCCATTGTTACCGCGAAAATTAGCAACCAGAAAAAACAGAAAATACTACCGCGAAAAGAAACAATGAGTTTATTTTTAGTGTAAATGGATCTACGAATTCTGTTATTTACATACGCAAATCTAATTGACTTTGATACCGTGAGTATTCATGGTTTGACGCCGACGTTTCGGAGGACAGCGCTGCCATCATCTTCAGAATTGGCCGAATTACGTCCAGGTACATATATGCTGCAAGTCGTTACAGTTACACTTACCGCGTTTTTGTGCGGCTCTGGGGCGCATATAGGCCTTTGCAATTTGGTTAACAGTTTGACTTGCAGTAGCGACGCATACTGCATTATGGTTTCGCCTGTATTAATGCTGACAAATAAACACAGATATTTAAATTCCTACGTCACTTTCTCTGAGACTGCAAGGTCTACTTCACCTAGAACCTTTGCGAAAAAATTTCGCCAAATAAACACTTTAAATACGTTTCATATTTCAGCCATGCACAGATTCTCCATTACAAAGAAAAATATATGGACGCTGTGTAAGGAAAGAATGGCTCTTTGTTGGAGAATTGCATAGAAACGTCAGAGCTAATGTACCAAATTTCGCGCACTCGTAAGTTACAGAACTGCAAACAAGCATCAGAAGTTAATCAAGGAAACCCACTTGGGAAATTACACACCATGCCTGCCCCTCTAGGAATTTCAATTTTTCACGTTGATATAGATTTCCAGATTCCATTTTTATGTGCTTTCGCAAAATCGCAAAAAGCAACTGTTAGATTCGTCATCTCTGTCTGTCTGTCTGTCTGTCTGTCTGTCCGGACCTGCCCTCGTCAGTCCGTACGGAACAACTCGGCAGCCAAGGGACGGATTTTCATAACGTCATATTTGAGTATTTCTCGAAAATCCGTCGAGAAAATTCAAGTTTCATTAAATCTGACGAGAATAATGGGCACTTTACATGAACACCTATATACATTTATGATAATACCCCGCTGAATTCTTCTCAGAATGAGAAATGTTTCAAGCAAACTTTTAAAGAAAATCGAAACATACATTTTATGTCGAATAACTTTTTTCCGAAAATCGTGCCGTTTATGAGATAATATGGAAAAGTATGGTATAGCCGGACAGGCCACAGATGACAATATAACACGGCGCATGCGCTTTGCACGCTGGATAACTAAGACTACAGACACACACTCGTAGTATTAACACTTATTGCTTTACCACGGCAACAATGGTTACGCGAACGTGCCTCACTATTGCGTTTATAGGTACAGCGCCTTTCTTCTGTTTTCTGTGGCGCAACACCCAATTCGGACCCAGACTGCCTCATTGTTGGGGTTTCCAGATCACACACAATAAGACACACACAGCCGGTAGGACTCCTCTGGACAAGTGATCAGCCCGTCGCAGAGACCTCTACCTTACAACACTCGCAATAGTCAGACAACCATACCCCCGGCAGGATTCGCACCCACAACCCCAGAAAGCGAGCGGATGCAGACGCACGCCTGAGACCGCGCGGCCACGGGTTTCGGCTGCTAAGAACCTGCCGACTGACAGGTGTTTTGGCTTCCTGTTACGAGCCTGCAGTGAAGAGGCGCACAGACGCATCATTGCGCTGGGCCCGGAACAGCAAGCTGCAACAGCGAGTCTACAGAGGCCACTCGGGGGACCGACAGCTGCAGATGAACAAACAGAACTGCCGCTTCGTCCCGTGATCGATGCTGGGTCCTCCACTGTCGTGCTACAAGGACCGCTGGCTGTACCCTACCTCTCCAAAAATACTGAGACAATAAAACACAACGGTCACTTTCACCTTATTTCTTAACTCCTCATTCATAACAGTTCACATATCCGAAGAAATGTAGCCTACGCACTTGGGAAAACGCTGATAAATATACTAAAAACACACAAATTCAACACCATGGGTGTTAAAATACATGCATACAACAAAAGCAGCAAGGCCTTCCACTACAAAACATAGTGGCGCCGTCTTGTAACAGCAGATTGTGCTCTGGATAGTAACATCTCTTTACGTAATGAATGTTCATCACCGCTCCACACAAAGCCGACACCAACCTGTAAAATTAACTTCACGTGATCATGTCCTGTTTCTCTGACACCTGTTTCTGTTCGTCCCGCCTTCTCCCAGACCTCTCCGCCGCAGGATTCTCCATCCTAGTAATCTGACACATTTTATGGCAATTAATTAATATTCCTACCTGGCAAACCCGAAGGTCGCCGTCCTCTAGGCTATGCCGCCTTGTGGTACTTTAGATAGGTGTCAGGTTTCGGAGAAACCTACTGCCATCTCCTTGGATGTAGCAGCGTGGCGTCCTTTCGTATCCTGAAACGTAGCAGAGAGACTTTTATGGAAACGATCGACACAGCAACACCAACTGCAATGTTCATTCCAGGGCAGTTCGTTGCTGCTTTGTGGTGGTTGTATCCTAGTTACTGACATAACCATCTGCTTTACAGAACATGAGCGACAAACCGACACACAGCACTGTCTTGTACAAGGTTTAAAGCTTTCACTGCAGCGCTGACAGATGTTTCTGTATTCCGGGACGTGATGCCGTGTAGATTGGTATAAATACCAAAGTTTCTCTCTCCACTTTCAAAACAGAAGTCCTACCCTGATTATATAGACATTTCGTATCTACGTAGCTTCATATCTCTGCACACGGAAATCTTTAGTGTCCTGGTTAGGCTAACGGTTACGTAATGACAAATTAAAAAGCGTGTCATAAAATTAACCTGAGGAAAACAGACTAAAGCTAATTTGACTTTTAATCTCCTTTCCCTTTGTTAACAGTTGTTTCTCTGACGCAACTAGTTCCACTGTTTCAGCACACAGTAACTGCTCGGTAAACAAGCCACCGGTTTACGGTTTCCCCTTACAAAGGCAGACATAAATTAATAAGCCCTTGCTTTAATTTTCAATCTGCTAGCGTATTTCGCTCACACAACTTGCTTTCTCTCGCACGCCGATTGCTGTTCCCGGCACTTCTCGGCTACTGTCGTTTCCCGAATGCGCACAGCGCCACCACATCCCTGCACGGTCTGCGCAGAGGCAGCATCATCACAGCGTCTCCCATTGTTCTCAATGATTTTTCGCAAAGTTCTCTTTTTTCTGTGTCAATTATTTGGATCAATTAACTCTTAGGGAATTGTGTGTCGCATGTTTATTACCAGGCTGGTAAACCAACTTATTCTTTATGAATCGTCCATGAAACTTTAATAACACAAATGTTATTTCTGTATAGGTTAGTGGCGAAAACTTTATTTTAATGTACTGAGTTACCGTTATAATTATTTGTTCGTAGTCAGGTACAGTTCTGTGCTGTATTCAGGTAAACTTTACACGTTTTGGATTTTAGACATCTGGAACCAAGTAAAATTTACAAGGCGTGGAGGAATAGAGAAATTATTTTAGTTTAAGGGTTTCCGCCTTTCAAGCAAATTTAGCAAAACGAATTTGCCTCGCAAACCGAGATATATATATATTTTTTTCCCCCCCCCCACGGCGCAACAGCCCCTGGTGAGCCAGGGATTCCTCATCATCGAGGCTTCAGGAGCACACACACACACACACACACACACACACACACACACACACACACCACTCGGTAGGACTCCTCTTGACGAGTTATCAGTCTGACGCAGAGACCTCTACCTGACAAACCACAACACTGACAAGAGACAGACATCCATGCCTCCGGCGGGATTCGAACCCGCAATCCCAGCAAACGAGCAGTCGCAAAAACCGAGGTTTATGGTATCTAGTATTGAAGTAAGCGTTAGAAACACCTGAAAAGTGTGGCGTGCTACACTTTCAACCATCACGTGAACAACGCACTGTAACACAAGGAAAATAGACGATTGTGGAAGAAACAAGATTGCGGGGATAGGCCAAGAATGGAGGAGAGATGGCAGCCACAAGGCTGTGTTCAGGCTTACGCGCCAGATCTCATCAACGGTTGAACTGGAAATCAAATGAGACGTGGAACGAGATTATGACGACTTAGCAGAAAGACAGACGACAACAAAACATTGTATCAGATGACGGCATTCTTCCCCCCTGCGATCCAACGTACGATGAAGAGAAAATTGAATTCCTGTCCGATAGTCTATTCCTGTCCGTATCCCTCCCTGCAGCTTGGAGACGGCAGCAGACAAATCATATACTGACAAGGTAAGGACCGCGTCCACGGATCGCCCCACACCCAAACTTACCCACTAAAAGGAACGAGTTGCTGTATAGATGTTAGTTTGCTTGTTCAAACACTGTCAGACAGAAACGCGCAGAGAAATAAAAAAGAAGCCTACATAGAAAGGACGAATGTTTCTCACCCAGCTTCCTCCTGTGTAGTGGTCAGTATTCCTGCCTGAGCTCCGATTCTTTGAATTGTGAGTTTGCTTGTTTACTAGCTGGTTAGTTAGTTAACCCTTTAAAGACGAAGCGTATGTTTTATATAAGGACTCAGTGCGTACCGCGCTGTAAACACTCTCTACTTTGGTTATAAAAACCAGTCTCTTAATGTTTTATAAGGCAAAAGTTGCTGTTTGTTCTGAGATCCGTACAAAACACATAAACGCAATGTGGGCACCACGTAGAATTTTTTAATGTTAAACTTGGTGGTACGTAAAGTTACCGCTAAGCTTTAACCCTTTAAAGACGAAGCGTACCTGTATTATATAAGGACTCAGTGCGTACCGCGCTGTAAACACTCTCCACTTCGGTTATAAAAACCAGTCTCTTAATGTTTTATAAGGCAAAAGTTGCTGTTTGTGCTGAAATCCGTACGAAACACATAAACGCAATGTGGGCACCACGTAGAATTTTTTAATGTTAAACCTGGCGGTACGTAAAGTTACCGCTAGGCTTTAAAAGGTTAATTAATTAATTAATTAATTAATTAATTAATTAATTCTTTATTCGATTGTTTCAATATTTATTTAGAAAGCAAAGTGGTCTGTCAGTCATTTAAAGAACATGATATCTTTTGATATGACGCCGTGTAGTCTGGTATAAAATGACCGCCGTTTCTATATATAACCGAACACCTTCAACCTGCACGCGTCGTTGTGGGGCGCCTATCGCCGTGTTCCGATGCTCCACAGGCACGGCAGACATCTGTTCGTGCTTTGCCAGGTTTAGTGAGTCGCCCAGTGACATGGGGACAGACTTACCGAGCCCACTGCAGCTGCGTGTACATTTATAATAAACAGCACCACACAGGCAAATTGTTGTTCAAGGTTGGCATCTGTTTATCTTACGTAAATTAATAAACTTCCGTGAAATGTTACAAGAATGACAGCACAGACGTTCAACACGTCTTTAACTTCTTAAACAGTTTTTCCACAGTATCAAAAATTAAAGAGTTTACTGATACGCTACGCTGTTAATACGGACACAAAAGTCAACACGTCTGGCGTGGTTAACAGACAGTGTAACAGTCAGTAAAATTAGGCTCATCAGCACGAATTTGAATGTGTATTGTATTTGTAATTGTAATTCTATTTGTATTGTAATTGTATGTATTTTGTGCAGAACGTGTCATTTATTGTTTTTGTAATTTTGTGTGCTGTGTTTTGTTTCAGTGTGGTTTGTTATTTTGTGTGTTGTCTCTTATTGTAGTACCGCTGCCACCGGGTACAAACCCATTTGCAGTCAAAATAAATAATAATAATAATAATGTTTCGGTCGCACAGAGCGTCCATCATCGGGCGGGAGGCAGCTTACACGAAGACGTGTAAACGCGGACGCCCTCCGCCTTTACACGTCTTCGTGTAAGTTGTGTTTTGCGTGATGATGGACGCTCTGTGCGACCGAAACATGTAGCAGTATTAATAACAAGGAGCAGGAAACGACAAAAATTTACATGAGAGTTTGCTTCAGATAAAATCGGACATCTGTGGTTGTCCCAGTGTTCAGGAACAACCTATTTCTTTAATTTGCACTTGGTGTGGGGCTTCGACTTCCTTTAAGTGTCGTTTCCTGAATGCTGGGTTCAAGATTTTGTGGTTGCTAAGAAGAATGAATCCTTTAGCACAGCACGCACTTTCCAAGTTGCGTTCTTCTCTTCCCATACGCTAGCGACTTAATTACAGTTAAACCTGTCAAGCCAAGTTAATGCCGTCAATTGGGCTTGTCCAGTTGACGGCGTTCAGCCTGTAAGTTTGAAGTGTCGAGATTGAAGACTGTGGGACCGAGTTCCTTAGCTGACAGGTCTTCCTTGAAACCAGGACTTCCGTGCGTGCACGGGGGTCCTTTAGAGTACTGCCTGCTGGGACGGGGGACTAGCCACTAGTGGTACAGAAAGTGGCATCGTCTGCCAGACACGTGCTTTCTCCTTCCCTTCTGCTTCCAGTTACCAAGACTGGACCCGAACCAGGTCTGACAAGTGACGTCAAGATACAGGAGACTAGTCCTGCCTATATATCCTACCTTCAAGAAATAGCATAGCCAGCACGCTTGTCCTAAACGTCGATAAACTTCCACAAGATTGTACGGCGTCACATCCCTGAAGACAGCAGTAGTTGCCAGCTCAGAACACTGTCATTTAGCTAGGACAGACATTTGGATGTTTCGTTCCCTAGCCGGTTTCCTTCAGATAGAGGTGTCATTCGCCTCATAATACTCGGTAAATTTCTAACAGGCTGCACGGAGTGACCCGCTTGTTCACAGCATGCTCCACTGTTCACGGCCTGTCCTAATATTCACACTATGCCCTACTGTTCACAGTATGCCCTACTGTTCACAGTCTGTCCTAATATTCACAGTATGCCCTACTGTTCACGGCGTGTCCTAATATTCACAGTATGCCCTACTGTTCACAGTATGCCCTAATGTTCACCGTATGCCCTACTGTTCATGGCCTGTCCTAATATTCACAGTATGCCCAACTGTTCACCGTATGTCCTACTGTTCACAGTATGCCCTACTGTTCACAGTATGCTCTACTGTTCACAGTATGCCCTAATGTTCACGGTATGCCCTGCTGTTCACGGCGTGTCCTAATATTCACAGTATGCCCTACTGTTCACGGCCTGTCCTAATATTCACAGTATGCCCTACTATTCACGGCCTGTCCTAATATTCAGAGTATGCCCTACTGTTCACGGCCTGTCCTAATATTCACAGTATGCCCTACTGTTCACGGCCTGTCCTAATATTCACAGTATGCCCTACTGTTCACGGCGTGTTCTAATATTCACAGGATGCCCTACTGTTCACGGCGTGTTCTAATATTCACAGTACGCTCTACTGTTCACGGCGTGTCTTAATATTCACAGTATGCCCTACTGTTCACGGCCTGTCCTAATATTCACAGTATGCCCTACTGTTCACGGCGTGTTCTAATATTCACAGTATGCCCTACTGTTCACGGCGTGTTCTAATATTCACAGTATGCCCTACTGTTCACGGCGTGTCCTAATATTCACAGTATGCCCTACTGTTCACGGCGTGTCCTAATATTCCCAGTATGCCCTACTGTTCACGGCGTGTCCTAATGTTCACAGTATGCCCTACTGTTTACCGTCGGTATCGGTCAATCTGACAGATTATTGGCTATTTTGTTAGCTAGCTGGTTGGTTATCACCGTAACTAATAGCTTCTTAATTGTCTCTCTGGTTTCTCGCCTTACAGTTACCTTGTTAGGTGCAGAGACCTTCGTTTTGTAGACATGTCTTCACTCAGTTGACTCGATTATTCGTTAGTTAGCCGGTGGGTTGATTAGTTAACAGGTAAAACAGCTAAAAATCAAATTTGTTGGTCAGATGAGCACTCAGTTCAGGTACGAGTCGATCAATTATTCCACAATTAACAGACTTTATTAAGAGAATGAAGCTAAATAAATCCCAATGCTTTACATTCTCTCTTCTGGTCTCGAACTCCGATACTCCTCCTTAAATAACACGATTAGTTACATCTCCGTTAGCCTGTACGCCTTTCTCCAGTGTGCCAGGCAATAAACTTACCCTCTCTTCTACCGAAACTCCAATCGCTCGGGAGATGGCAGCAATGGAGTTACTGCTCCCCTAGTCTCGTGCCTATCCACCGAATTGGCTATAGCTGCCTGCAACAACGGGCTAAATACTACGCGTTTTGTGACCCGTGTTCAAACTCAAAATTCAATTCATCGCGTTTTTTGGTTTGCCTTCATTCACTTATGCCCCCCCCCCCCCCCCATTCTAGCTACAACATGCACGCAGTACGCCTTCAGACACCACAAGGAACAGACGTGCCCAAAACTGTCAGTAACACATCATGCGGGTTGGGATACATAAATTTATAAAAACATACATAAAAACGTGCTTGGAGCAACACTAAGAAGTAATCAGCACTCGAGCTATATAAACATCTATAAACTCCAATTACGTATAAGTTTTTAAACCTGTCTTCTGTCTTACTTCAACTCACCCCCCCCCCCCCCGGTTTAGTTGTTTTTAACATCTTTTAAACATCAGTGTCATTTCAGGTGTCTGGATATATACATAAGAACAACCTGATCAAACACACATGTCTTCGAGTAAAAACCACTCACAGAAAGGAACAAACACAGACAGACAGACAGACAGACAGACAGACAGACCATCTCTCCAGGAAACAGCCTATTAACCTTTTAAAGCCTAGCGGTAACTTTACGTACGACCAGGTTTAACATTAAAAAATTCTACGTGGTGCCCACGTTGCGTTTATGTGTTTTGTACGGATCTCAGAACAAACAGCAACTTTTGCCTTATAAAACATTAAGAGATTGGTTTTTATAATCGAAGTGGAGAGTGGTTACAGCGCGGTACGCACTGAGTCCTTATATAAAACAGATACGCTTCGTCTTTAACCCTTTAAAGCCTAGAGGTAACTCTACGTACCGCCAGGTTTAACATTAAAAAATTCTACGTGGTGCCCACATTGCGTTTATGTGTTTTGTACGGATCTCAGAACAAACAGCAACTTTTGCCTTATAAAACATTAAGAGACCGGTTTTTATAACCGAAGTGGAGTGTTTACAGCGCGGTACGGACTGAGTCCTTATATAAAACAGACACGCTTCGTCTTTAAAGGGTTAATATGTGTAATATTCTAAAGTCTTATTATTATTATTATTATTATTATTACGATATTCAGTTATCCAGTCTTTTTAAACCTTTGCACAAACACAATTTTATAAACTTGACATCGCTGTTCATAACCTGCATCTTTATTAGTCAGTTACTGTCTACACGTTTTGCAAAGAAATGCACTGTTTAATTATTTTAAAAAGGCATTAGGCAGTCATTCCATATTTCGACATGTTTAGTTGGTGGCCACCAACTGAACATGCACATCTGCAGCGCAGACCCTCCTCTCGGAGTCCGGTGACCGGGAAGGACGCACACCTGACTCTACGCTTCTGAAGGAACACGTGGTGAAGCAGCCCATCGCAAGCGTAATCCCACAGGCACAGAGCAGCACGACATGCATATTTACAGACTGCTCTGTGAAGATAATGAATGAAAATGAAGCCAGATGCGGTGCACAAAATTGCATTTCGGAATCACGTGTACTTGAAATGCTACCCTTCAGCCTGTCTTCTTTGCCGCGCTGTCTCGACAGTGTCAAATCCAGGACGCAGAGCGCGCAACCTCGTCTTTATCGACGTCACTAAAGTACACTGGAATTGAATTTTGGATCCTGAGATTGAGGCTTTGTCTCGCTCAGGAATAGACGTTTATTTGTGGCAATTCACACCATCAAAATATCATCCCATCTCCATTATCCCTTGGAGACGTCGGGGCGTTAAACAAGCCAGAGTGCCTACAGCAGATTCAACATGGATTCATGTTGGAACCCCGGCCACAGTTGCATTAAACGTAACATAACGAGATCACAAGTGTGCGGCTTTACTGTCTCGCCCGATTTGTGTCGGATAAGTGCCAACGTAAGGCACTGAATGAAGATATTACTGAACGACTGGCCGCTTTCGAAAGAAAGTTTTAAGAAAAATGTCTGGGTGAATTAAAGAAAATGAGAACTGGGGAAAGCGATATGATAAGGAAGTAATGTAGCTGTGTGGAGATTTAGATATACTCTGATTTGTCAGAATAAGTCGGTAGAATTTGATTGGTCGTGTTAATAGAACGGACAGTAAAAAAAAAGGAAGTCAAGTCTGTAATAATAGTCCCGAGGGAAGTCGACTAATAGGACGACCAAAAAACAGATGGTGGAACTGTGTACAAACAGATATTAATAGATGCAAAATTAAAAATTGGAAAGAGAGGTCAAAAAACAAAACTGGCTGGGAGAATTCGATTAAGGAGGTGAAGGTCTGCATTGGACTGTAGCGTCATCTAAGAAGAAGAAGAACAACAAAAAGAAGAAGAAGAAGGAGGAGGAGAAGAAGAAGAAGAAGAAGAAGGAGAAGAAGAAGAAGAAGAAGAATAAGGAGGAGGAGAAGAAGGAGAAGAAGAAGAAGGAGAAGAAGGAGGAGGAGGAGGAGGAGGAGGAGAAGGAGAAGGAGAAGAAGAAGGAGAAGAAGGAGGAGAAGAAGGAGAAGAAGAAGAAGAAGAAGTGCAAACGTAAGAATTTTAAAATTTGTTGCCCAGTTGTATATAGCCAGTGTCAAATTAAGAAACGCCTGGACCTAATACAGGGTGTGTCTAATAGGGACTAACATCCTGTCACAATGTCAGGCAACTCTGGAGCAAACGCACGGAAACTCCGGCAGCTTTACGCCGTCTGACAGTTCTCAGTGTAGGTAAAGTGGCAATAAACTGCGTTCTTCGTTACGCATAAAATTAGCATACGTGTCGAGGCTCAAACCACTAACGGTAAGGTAAAACTAAATACCACTGTGTACGACATCAGTATTTGCTGATTGGTTCACTTTACATTGGTTTCCGAACACGTCTGCTTGTGCCATTTCTGAACACTAGACCTAACTACCTTCTGTTTTCAATCACTCAACCCCACACAGCGGTACGTCACCAGTCGCCGAGGCTACGTCCCTGAAAGGCACTGCGGTTGTGGGAAATTCTCGGTTACGCGATCTGCGGTCGTTCTTGATTTATCATCGTCTAAGTTGCCTCTGCCCTTACGAAGCATAACAGAAGTCCGTAACAAACTGTACAAAACGTACACGCGTAACGTGTCCCACAAAGACGCTACGCACTGATAACAGGGCAGCTAGAATTTTGGGTCAGGACTCCATTACAGACCTGCATCCAGCAACTGTGCAACTGTCAGCGTGACCGCCACCCAGTATACACAAACCGACACCTGTCGAGGCTACAGAGTGTTTCTTTACAGAACTGTGATTTGCGAGGGACTCGACGTGGCAATATATCATAAAAGCAAATCTATCTTTTTGTGGATTCATCTTCAGGTTTCTCATTTTCATCCTTCAGGTATTAAACCCCCAACCTGTTATTTTCAGAATTAATCCTGAGACAACGAATAATTCAGAATTTCGACTGCAAGCCAACTGGAACACAAGAAACAACACGCCGTATATGTGTTGGCCCACACACACAGTTTAGTGAGCCTGTACATTTTCCCCAGATGCATCCTTCACAAACTGACATACCTTTGGTATTCACAAGCAACAGGACGAATTAAAATATATTCTCCCTTACCGAGTTTAACGTGCGATCCGACAGACTCTGCTGATATACGGAATATCTCCCTGGGTGGGTTGGAAATTTTCTTTCAAAATTCTCCTTAATTTACCTTCTCGTTGTTACATTCTGCCGCCATTTTAGGACATAAATTTTGGATGAATCATAACCCGTCCTGCAATTTTTACGTAAAAGATGGGGAAGGATAGAGGCAATATCTGTCTTACGCTTTCATTCTACGCACTTTACGCACAGGACTCCTGCAATATATACATCCCTGTCCCACGCGAGCAGTGAACTACAAGATGGCGGCTCGTCTGCTGATACGTGTTTACGGATGTCTTCCCCAGCTGTGTGTTTCTTACAGGAAATATAGCTAAGAACAAAGAACGACCGTAAAAAAATATACTGGAACTGCAATAAATTCATAATGAAGAGCTTCAAAACGTACATTTCTTTTTTTTCCATATGGTTACGGTTAATAAATCGAGAAGTGAATAAACACACGCGAAGTGTTCACTGGAAACTCTGAAGAAAAGAACTAGAATAGGCAGGCTTAGATGGGAGAATAGTATCAAAACGGCTTTTAGGAAAAACAAAGTGTGAATCGATGAACCCGATTGAACGGGCCCATAATACGGTCAGATGCTGCACTTTCATGGGCAGAGGTTACACAGCAGTAGGGAATGTCTCCATCAGCAGAATCACTGTCAGCAACTCAACAATAAGGGCGCGTTATGTGCTACAGTGAATCTGGCACGCAATAAAATACGACCTTAGTTCGCTAATGCACATAAAGTGACGTCACTCTATAGAAGCTGGGTAACTCGTGGAACCACAGACCGTCAAGTCAATTCTTTACTGTCTAAAGAGGATGCTGCAGGGGACAGCATTGGGGAGGAGGCGGTGCGGGCGTTCGGGGGTGGAATTTGAAAACGCTGAGTCAGGGTAACATTGTGGAGCTGAGAGATCTATTTCACCCTTAGGAAGGGGATGAAAGAAGGAGACAGGAGAGAATGTTAACATGTGAAAAGGGGGATGCATGGACGTAGATGGGAATAAAGACGCTTCTTGTGACGAAGATGGCGTGTTAGAGAAAGGCGAATGTCGTGTAAATGGATGAAAAAATGGTAATAAAACTCATTATATGGACTGCCAGCCGGTGTGTTTAAGAAAGGGGAACACGTAACATTCTAAGCTCCTGTCAAACACGAAGAGCAGGCTGGCTTGCGGGTTCTGGTTCCATATCTGATGGTCCCTAGGAACAGGGATAATTAGGAGCAGCATGAAGTGTGATAAACGATCAGACTGGCAGAGAAAATCATACGGTAAGGAAAGTCGAGATGTGTGCTTTGCAATTATTACAAGGCGCTCAGAAAAACGGACTGAAATGAGACATTTATCGGACATACTGACTGACGACCGAGACAGTGACTGATGACTGAGACAATGACTGGAGACTGAGACAGTTACTGATAACTGAAACTGACTGATGACTGAGACAATGACTGATGGCAGAGTGACTGATACCTGAGACAGTGACTGATGACTGAGACAGTGACTTATGACTGAGACAGTGACTGATGACTGAGACAGTGACTGATGACTGAGACAGTGACTGATGACCGAGACAGTGGCTGATGACTGAGACAGTGACTGATGACCGAGACAGTGGCTGATGACTGAGACAGTGACTGATGACCGAGACAGTGACTGATGACCGAGACAGTGGCTGATGACTGAGACAGTGACTGATGACTGACTCCATTGTGCAGAGTCATGCCTGGTCAGCGGACGCACCGATCATTGCGCTGTTCGAGAAACTTTTTGATGTTTGAACGTTAAATACACACCCACTGCAAGCTGCTGTTCCGAAATGGTCCCTGCTAATTACGCAGTCTCTTGTTTTGTGTGCTGAAGGGCCCCGCAGCAGACGCTACGGACGCACCGCAGCCTTGGGGCTTATTGTGTAACCCTGTGATGAAGATGGTTAGTTTTTTTGCGTTTTTCTGTGTAATGCAGCACTGGTGGAATTAAACTGACAGGCGGAAACCGAAGAACTCGGGGGAAAAAACCTGCCCCAATGCCCATTTGTCCACCACAAATCCCACATGGACTGACCCGGAATCGCACCCGGATCTCCGCGGTGGGAGGCCGGCGGCTAACCGCACGGCCAACTAACTGCCCGTGTTACTTGCCACCACCGTCAGTGCCGCTCTCCTGCCAGCCAAATATGGCAGTAGGTGGCATTCCGCTGTAACATCAGCCGAGTCTCAAGGACGGGCAATAACGGGCTATGGCCATCTCCACGCTATTCTCCAGTTTAACTTTTACAGCACGATCGATTTTCACGAAATGAGGCACACATATTGAGTCATTAAAAGCCACTCCACTGTCGTACTTTCAGTTTCCTGCAAGCGCTAGTGACAACGTGGAGTACGCACGAACTTCTGAGGTGGAAGAGGCACGAGCGACATTTGATCTACGGTCCTGAAATTGTGTGTTGTAACAGATGTTCGAGAATGTGTAATTTTGTTAGGCTAACATTTGTGTAGAATGTAAAAAAGCGAAACGGAGCTGCATAATGTTTACACTATATGACAGGAACATGTGAAGTTATGCAGGGAGCTGGGTCTGCATTGTTGGTGCCTACACGTTATATAGACTGCAACTATAAGTGCGGGAACAGCACAAACTTTTAAGGTTATATTATATTAATAACAATAATAATAAATATATCGGGAAATTATAAAATCAAGGAAGTACACAAGACAGGCACACTGGGCAGAGCACACACACATCGCGATAAATGCTGGTGTAGAAGCACAGAACAGTTTATCATAGAATGTAAAATTACGTGTGCCATACACTGGAACCACACAACAGGTGCGACACTGCATACCCTAGAAACGCGGTTTGTTTTAATTACACAACTTAAATACCCCTTTTAATGATGATAAATAATAATAATAATAATAATCTGTGAAGCAATACTGATTTCATTGAATCATGATTCGATGTGATGGGGTGCTATGCACAAGCCCTGCACACCAGCTCAGGAGGAGGGGATAAAACAGAACTTAGTTGTTGGATTACGAACTATGTCTCTACGATGGGCCGATCCCTCCTCCAGAGTAGTCCTACCGAGTGTGTGTTATTGAGTGTGATCAGGTGCAACAGCAACCCTCTGCACCTGCGGTGAGTATGTAGAAAGATGTCAGACTGAGAAAGAAAGAAAGAAAGAAAGAAAGAAAGAAAGAAAGAAAGAAAGAAAGAAAGAAAGAAGGAAAGAAAGAAAGAAAGAAAGAAAGAAAGAAAGAAGGAAGGAAGGAAGTAAGGAAAGAAAGAAAGAAGGAAGGAAGGAAGGAAAGAAACAAAGAAAGAAAGAAAGAAAGAAAGAAAGAAAGAAAGAAAGAAAGAAAGAAAGAAAGAAAGAAAGAAATAAAGAAAGAAAAGAAAAGAAAAGAAAAGAAAAGAAAAGAAAGATTACGAACTTACGTTACGATAAGACGCTAGCAATACAAGACGTATCGCACTGAAGCCCACAAACAGCAACCGGACCGCACGTGTTCTGTCCGACATGCACTGTTGAACTCACAAAGCTGGATCCATTCAAACTTCAAGTAAAGTGGAAGTTACGTTGTACATATTGACACAATCACAACATTTCAGGATACGGTTTTATGTAGCACTGCCTCTGCCGGCGGGCATAAAATTTAATCGAAATCGGCCTAGCAGTGTTAGCGATCGCAGTTTTAGTGACAGGCAGCTACGCCACCCGTACAAGGTGCAACGGTTTTTGCAAGAGACACTATCGGGTATCCTCACATGAGTCACGCTGGCAGCCCTGTTGCAGTGAGCCGCACGTTCCACGCTGCACATGGCGATACGCCAACCGCTTCATTCCGTTCGGCCGCAACACCACAAACTGCGCTGCCGTTTTCGGACGGACCTTCATTGAAAGCAATTCGCGTGTGTATCACCAACACATACTTGACCAAACCGGTAACGCTTTTGACGAAGATTCTGGTAGTACCCGGTGTGAATCCCGGAGACACCGACTGGCGTGACCGATTTTCCCCATGGTTTTGCTCACTTCCTCTATATTAACCCATTAAAGACGAAGCGTATTTGTTTTATATAAGGACTCAGTGCGTACTGCGCTGTAAACACTCTCCACTTCGGTTATAAAAACCAATCTCTTAATGTTTTATAAGGCAAAAGTTGCTGTTTGTTCTGAGATCCGTACAAAACACATAAACGCAATGTGGGCACCACGTAGAATTTTTTAATGTTAAACCTGGTGGTACGTAAAGTTACCGCTAGGCTTTAAAAGGTTAAAGGCGAAGCGTATCTGTTTTATATAAGGACTCAGTGCGTACCGCGCTGTAAACACTCTCCACTTCGGTTATAAAAACCAGTCTCTTAATGTTTTATAAGGCAAAAGTTGCTGTTTGTTCTGAGATCCGTACAAAACACATAAACGCAATGTGGGCACCACGTAGAATTTTTTAATGTTAAACCTGGTGGTACGTGAAGTTACCGCTAGGCTTTAAAAGGTTAAAGACGAAGCGTATCTGTTTTATATAAGGACTCAGTGCGTACCGCGCTGTAAACACTAAGGCCCAGACGCAATATATAATCGGGCACCGACTGCTTTCTCGTCAGACCATTCTCCTTCACCAGGGACATAATTTGGCACTCAATAACCGCAGCACTTGATTCAGCGTCGTTAAACACCTGACATCCGCCTATCCATCTACGTGTGTTTTGCCAGATCTTATGGACAAGCAGTGTACTTCACATACAAGTTTTATTACCAGCCAGTGTACGCAGTATTTTTACGTTGCTACATGTTTCGGCTACGTGTTCTAGCCATCGTCAGCGGCCAGAGTACTACAAAGACATAATCAACGTGTTGTACTTCTAGGAATGGTAATACGTGCATCAACGCTTTACACAGTCGCTCTATAGCACCAGTAAAATTACTCAGATTAAAGCTGCATGTACGTATTAGAATACAGGGTGTTCATATACAAAATATAAAATATAATGGCTGTCCCCAAATCACCTTGCGTTGTAAAATTACTTCTATTTCTGGCGGGGTGGAGACCCCAGGCTTTGATAGCCGCTGTTTACTCCATGAGTGACCGCTCTGCACAGCACTGCCAGTACAAAATAAGCAACAGCGGAATAAATTAATTTATAATCTTCACTTACTGTCCTTTATTAATTACAAATTACTTATCGCAGCAATGACAGCACAGCCACACTTACTGTCAGCTACCGTCTTTTCTACGTAACGCATTTCAGCTAAACCACAATATCTTCAGGAAATATCTACGTTCTATATTTTTATAACATTACAAATTTTAACTGATATGTTACAATAATTTGGTGGGGAGACCTGAGGGAAGGCGAACACTTGGGAGACCCAGGCGTAGATGGGAGGATAATAATAAAATGGATCTTCAAGCCGTGGGATGGGGGCGTGGACTGGATTGAGCTGACTCAGGATAGGGACAGGTGGCGGGCTGTTGTGAATGCGGTAATGAACCTCCGGGTTCCATCAAATGCGAGAAATTTCTTGATTAGCTGAGAAACTGTTAGCTTCTCAAGAAGGCTTCTGCTCCATGGAGTTAGTTAGTTAGTTAGTTAGTTAGTTAGTTAGTTAGTTAGTTAGTTAGTTAGTTAGTTAGTTAGTTCTGTTATAAGCAACAGATAGCAAACAAAACAGCGCCTGTACGCTACACACTAAATGCAAGCAAGACGTTCTAAGACACTGCAAGGCAGAGACCTGACTCCATCTGACACACAGGCCTATCCTTACGTATGTAAAACACGTTCAAATTTTTATAATTTGGTTGGCCTGAACATGACCATGTATGGTCGAAACATGTTGCCATAACAACGTGATAAATTAATGCCAACAGTAAAGCTGTGCTGACGGTGGAAAGTGCCATTCACTGCTGTAACGACAGCTGACAGACGTTCAGTTTATTGTCTCGTGTCTCAGCCCATAACAGTTAGACTTGCACGAACATGGAGATTCAAGTCTACGTTGCTGGGAGAGTAGTTTCGCAGTACCGTACCACCTTTATCTTCAGGGTAAGTTCTTGCACTTTTTGACCATGGACATAAGACGTAACGATCTTTCGAAACGTCTGAAACTACTCGTCCGACGACAGAACGCCGTATCCCAGCAGCCTTGCATCTCTGGCCACACTGCTGTCAGAACGTCAGACCTTGCACTGTGTCAAAGTCATTAAACAACGAACGGTAGCGACTGATTGTTTAATGATGTCCGCACTAACACGATTATAAACTATTAAATATGAACATGGACAAGAATGAGTTAGAGGGATTAAGCTGGTCACATTTGAATGCATTCTCCCGAGCTCCTTGTGGTGGAGTCGAGGGGACGCAAGGAAACTTCAGTAAGCGCCATCAGTCCACCAACGGCCATCCTAACGCCGTCATTCCGACGCAGTTGACCTCAGCCTGACATCCTGTTTGTCAAAACACATGTTTGACGGAATTGCAGATAAACAATTGCGAGTTCTGATCTAGTGTCACACAAATTAACCCTTTAAAGACGAAGCATATCTGTTTTATATAAGGACTCAGTGCGTATCGCGCTGTAAACACTCTCCACTTCGGTTATAAAAAC
>BLKM01000739.1:19050-31550 GCA_013340265.1 Coptotermes formosanus | reverse complement strand
GGTAATCAAATCGAGAATAAGATGGGCGGGGCATGTAGCACGTAAGGGGGAAAAGAGAGGTGGATACAGGATTTTGGTGGGGAGACCTGACGGAAAGCGACCACTTGGGAGACCCAGGCGTAGATGCGAGGATAATATTAAAATGTATATTCAAGAGGTGGGATGGGGGCATGGACTGGATTGAACTGGCTCAGGATAAGGACAGGTGGCGGGCTGTTGTGAATGCGGTAATGAACCTCCGGGCTCCATAAAATACGGGGAATTTCTTGACTAGCTGAGAAACTCTTAGCTTCTCAAGAAGGCCTCTGCTCCATGGAGTTAGTTAGTTAGTTAGTTAGTTAGTTAGTTAGTTAGTTAGTTAGTTAGTTAGTTAGTTATGTGTATTTACCATGTCCGTTTGTTGGTTGTTGTTAAGTCTATCGCAGGTTCACGTTTGTTTTATATAAGAAGAACAGACTCGTCTGATTTCGACTTACAATGACACCACCTTACGCTATTGTCTAATTTAGCGCAACCTTCCACCAAGTACACCGGTTTGTTGGTCGCTAATTTATTTATTACGCTCGATATAGATAAAAAAAGACGATGGTGCCGTACTCGTGTGGTTACTGAGATCAACAGCACATGCGCGGTAAATGGCACGTGATATTATTAAAACGAAAAAGCTGGAGCTTCAATGTGGGATAAGAGTTCAAATACAATTGCAGTCAACAGCAAACACAGTAAATGAAACGGACAACGCTTTAACTGAATGTGGTAATTACCGTTACACTACGAACTCTGCATTTGAGTTCAAGTTTCGGTTTCCATAAACTTAATTTCTGTTAACGTTGACCGCTTACATGCTGTAAATGCCCCCTAGTGGCCTAAACATCTCAAACACGGCAAACCCTGACGGCAGCTAAACGTCCACAAAAATCACACATCTCTGCAGCACACCTTCCACAAACCGATCCCCACCGCCATGCGGTATAACGCGAAGTCTACAGCCGCTTGATTGCTGGGATCGCGGGTTCGAATCCCGCTGAGGGCATGGCCGTCCGTTTCTTAGGTTTATTTTGTGTTGTGTAAGTAGCGGCCTCTGCGACGGGCTGATCACTTGTCCAGAGGAGTCATACCGAGTGTGTGTGTGTCTGAATGCGTGGGATCTATAAACCACAAAAATTAGGAGGTCTAAGCCGCAGTCTGGCTGTCGCGCCACAGGAAAAAAAAACCCCTTCTGTAAAAGGCAGGCGATATCTTCACTGAACGGGTATCAAAGCACACTCTGCTGTGAAATTACTTACTCAAATACGCGGCTTTGTTTTCTTCCAGAAACACGATTGTTTCGGGCCCTTACTTCACTTCTGTAACTTCAGCTGTCCTGGGGATTCTACAGCTATTCCTGTTCACAGTATTTTATTTACCGGCCCTCTCCATTCACGTGAAACGCAGCGTGCAAGCACTGTATTAATTACATCTTGCACCGTATATTAATTCTGCACGGCCCCCCTCTGTCACAGCACACTTGAACACATTTCCTTTTTGTTCCTTACAGGTTTGTGTCTGGCTGCTATATTCATTTCATTCTTCGTAACGAAAGGTCAGACCCTGTCTCAGAAACAGATCACTATGAAATAATGAACAGCGCTACGCCAGCCGACCCCAGTGGCCGCGCGGTCTAAGGCGTAGCTCTGCGGCCGAGCGCTTGCTGGGATCGTGGGTTCGAATCCCACCGGGTGCATGAATTTTTTTTTCTCTTGTACAGTGTTTGTGTTGTCAGGTAGAGGTCTCTGCGACGGGCCGATCCCTCATCCAGAGGAGTCCTACCGACTGTGGTGTGTGTGTCTGAGTGTGATCAAGTGAAAATAAACAACCTCGACGCCTACTGTGAACAGGTAGAAGAGGGAAGGACTGCGAAACGTTAAGCAAGAATGTCATAGTCTTCACCCAAACATCAACTGGTTTTGGGGTAATTAAACGAAGAGGTGTGAGCGGAGGGGGGGGGGGGGACAATATGCCGGTAGAACAAATGAGACACGTTCAAAGTGCGTCCGCTGTCAATCTACACGCATTTTATAAATTCTTTCGAGTTTTTTTTTTCAAGTATTCTGGCAGCAATTCAGAGTATATGGCAGCGAATAATACCATGATTGATAAATAATAACTTGGAAGGGAAGACTCGAATATTTATCGACTGAACTCTGACAAACACACAAGGTGCAAGACACATTCGCAAAACAGGAGGGAGGCCCCTGGCTGCACGGGTTGCTAATGGCCTTCAGATGCAGTGTGTCAGCGCCGTTTCTTAACGTTAAACTTTGCATGACGACAGTCCAGACAATATGGCTGAATGTCAGTGCTCAGAAGATTAGATTACCTAATTCCGTTTGCAGCACTAACTGCATTCAAACGTTATCTCAGACACTGGGGTGACATTTTCGAATAAACTGTGCAGATGTCAGAGTCTGCTGGAGTTACAGCATAGGTTCAGTGTCGGTGCCGCCAGTGGCCAGTTACTGCCCGCAATTTCAGCACTGTTTTTCTCATCCTTGTGGGGTACAAAATAGATTCATTGTTATAATCCTAAATACAGTCGAACTCGGTTATAACCTCATGAAGGGGACTGAATATTTTGTATCGTTATAAACGGGTGTTGTTATAACCGAGCAGTATAATTTTATGGTTAACGGTGAGGAATTAATTGGTAACACAGAATATCTGACGTTATATACGAGGTGTCGTATAAACCGTTATAAGTGGGTTCGACTGTATTTTCATGTTCGACGTAAGAATGTTTTAGTTTCATTTCATTCCTCATTGCGCAGTGGGGTAAATCTTTCCGTGGACGAATTACAAACCAGCTGCACCACTGCATACATGGCATTCATTGGCCAAGCCTTGTCACGGACGTGAGACGGGTGTTTCCCTTGGTGGCAACGAATGAATATACAAACATTATTTCTACAAGTGGAATTTACCGCTGACGTCTTTGCACGGTGCAGACAGTGCGACTAAAGACTGCGCATTGCCATTTACGCTTACGAGAGGCCAGTCTGACGACCAGACATGATCTTAGCGAGGTTTAGCTTCTATTGTTAACGTTATTCCATGCCGTCTCTTCAGTTCCAATGCGGAAAATGATAAATTAGCGCCCTCAGAAACGACGGAAGTTACAGGAAACTACGTTGGTTTCGTAAGCATTATTCCCATTTCGTCGGCGGCGACGCTACGGTCGGCGTCTTCGTACCGTGGCGTCTCTCAACATAATTACAGCTCGTAATTAAGTCTCTTTGAGACGAAGATGAAGGCAGGGAAAGAGAACGTCATAAGGATAGCGAAGAAGGCTGCGTTAATTTTCAGAACTCTATTACCAGGTCTTGATGCCATTTGAAACCTTGTTGGTATGCAGAGTACTCGCAGGCAAGAAAATGGCGTAGCTGGTTCTGCTATCCGCTTGTCCGCATCACAGATCTCAGGCCAGGCAAAGGGTTTAGTTATCGGTCGGTGGAGCTTTTCTGGCTTACGACAAATTTGTGTTGTTTTCGCAAAAAAAACTGCAAATATATGCAATTCCTTCAGCAGGGTTATGATTCTTGTCAACTTATACAGAATTTCTTATTGTACATATCACTTTCTGCAAGAAGTTGCAATTTATTACAGAGACCCCTTTTACAACTACAAAATTCCGCACGGTATTAGAGCGGACGCCGATCCCAGTGGCCGCGCGGTCTAAGGCGTAGGTCTGCGGCCGAGCGCTTGCTGGGGTCGTGGGTTCGAAACCCACCGGGGGCATGGATTTCTTTTGTCTCTTGTACAGTGTTTGTGTTGTCAGGTAGAGGTCTCTGCGACGTTCCGATCACTCGTCCAGAGGAGTCCTACCGACTGCTGTGTGTGTCATCGTGAAGACTCCACAGTGAGGATGTCCTGGCCCACTCGGGGCTGTTGCGGTATGGGATGAAAGAATTACAGTGGCGTGGAACGCGCCGAATGAGGTCTCTTGGTAGTACCTTCGAGGAGGTTTTGTGAAGACCCGTACAAGACAAGACAGACAGACAGCAGCAGGTCACGGTGCCACATAACAATACATGAAGCAGCGTCTCCTTAATCCGCACCAAATCGTACGCTATTTAGTTTCAGTCATGAACGTCGCACAGTCTCCAATATGGAGGAAATGTGATTGTGACTATTCAGAAGGCAACGCGATTAGGGGTGTCGTGGCATATTTCAAAGCCTTCTCTTCTTACACAGGCCAATCAAAACGACAACATCCTCAAAACAGCTGGTTAATTCGTGCAAGCTTCACAGTGGCTACAGCCGCGAATATAGCCCAACAAACCCACCTGCACAGTACCACAGTCTACTCTCGTGCTATCGGCATTGCAGTCTCCTGTTTTATTCCCCAGCCACTTCCTCTATTCTCTCCGGCGCAGATTAAAAGCTACGAGAAAATATTTAATCTGCAATTCACTTGTAACGCGACCCGACCACAACAGGAACTTCAAACCAGCGGTTCCCAAACTTTTATGTGCGTGATTCTGTATCAGCAAACGGTATGTGACCCGCGTTCCTATCATGCAAACGGCAGTAGTCAGCGATATTTACTGAAAATGCACTGACACTAGTGCGTTTTCTTGAACACTGCATAACATTGCCACGTATTTAAAAATATTAAATTTCTAATGTTACTTGTCAAATCCAATGTTTTTGGGACAACACTAAATAGATAAAACCTTCAAGAAACAAATATTTATTTAAATACCCCACACATGTGCTGGTTAGACAGTAATTTGCATCTAAATAAGAACTTGTGAGATACTGAGCAAATGGAACGGTACATAAAATGAACAGAACAGTAATGTCAAAAATTTAGTGACTGAAAAATTTAACACCTGTGTTATTTATTTTAAATAAAACTTATTTATTTGACTACTAACCGTGAAGTCAATGCAAAACTTAAAAAGAAATAAATTTGTAATATACTGGAGATACGGATAATTCGCATAACGTTTGAACAAAATTTTTTTTTCCATAAAACCCCATCGCGACCCTACGTCAGAATTCCCCCCCCCCCTTCCCCCGCGGCCCTAAGTTGGGTCGCGACTTCAGGTTGGGAACCACTGCTTTAACCAATGCCTGGGAAGGATAACCAAGAACTTTACGGCACGTCCCTCCGTTTTGTAACACTACAAAATTTGAACGGTACGATTCACACTGTGTCCCGCTACAGACCAGTGTGGCTGTGGCGGGATTAGTGACCACCCCCATTCAAGGAAGTAACACACTTTGACATAACCAAGCAGAGGTGCCGAAACATGTGGCCGACAGCCGCGGGAATAAGCCGTACATTGTTACGGTCTCCAGCCAAAATTTCCTTACAGTTATCGCGTTATGTTGTGACAGCACGTTAACAACTGAGGATGCACATTAGGCATAATAGGAATGTGACAGTTGAAGGAAATTCCGTGCAGTGACTCAGGCCATTAGATGTGGCATCTCACTGTCAAGGCCCGGGTTTAATCTCAGCCCAGCCCATGTGCGATCTGTAATGGACAAAGTGGCACTGGAATTGGTTTTTCTCCGGCAACATCGGTTCTGCCACTCCACCTTCCGGACAGTCTGCGTTGCATCAATGTGCCATCCCATCTGTCACTGCCCATAAGGTGCGTCATTAAGTGCACAGTCACTGCTGCAATGTCACACACTGCGTCCCTCCCCCCTGACCAAGCAGTTCACTAGAATCGGGAAAAAGAAATGACGTGCGAGAGTTAAATCTGCACGGACATTCACGTTCAGGAAAGGCGAAGGATGCGCGAAATTCGCCCACGAAACCGGACCGCCTCGAGTCCGATACATTCAAGGCCTTAACAGAGTTACTCTGATCCGATATTAAGTTGCACTCTTGTTCACAGTCGCTGTTATTAACTTTACTTCACTTAGTCCGATCCGCTTCTGCCTTGCGGTGTAGAGGTCACTGTTACTAAAACGGTATACAATTAGATGCGATTTCGGCGGGAAATTTTGAGGGTTCTCCTCCCCGAGTGCCACACTAACCTTCACATCGATCCACTCATACTTTCCAGCTGTTCAAGGATACAACGTGTACGCACGCCAAATATTCCAGAGTGCTTGAAGGTCGAATGGATAAACTAAAACGTGCTGCTGTATACAGACACCTTCAGATGCTAATGCTGATGCAGCTGTGGCGCTACTCGCTCCGTCCTAAAGGCGGACAGGTAGTGGCGGCCACTGATCTGCAGCTGTGGCGCTACTCGCTCTGTCCTAAAGTCGGACAGGTAGCGGCGGCCACTGCTCTGCAGCTGTGGCGCTACTCGCTCCGTCCTAAAGGCGGACAGGTAGCGGCGGCTACTGCCATGCAGCTGTGGCGCTACTCGTTCCGTCCTAAAGGCGGACAGGTAGCGGCGGCCACTGCTCTGCAGCTGTGGCGCTACTCGCCCCTCCTAACGACGGACAGGTAGCGGCGGTCACTGCCCTGACAAACGAACAGGTAACTTCTACAATAGCTTGTTACAGGGACAGAACGCCGACAGAAATTAGGCTCTTAGGCTTTAGAGATTAACATTTTGAAATGAATCGACTCAGAGAAGACGCACGCACGCACGCGCGCACACACACACACCGTTTCGCTTGACGACAGACAGTGCAGCAGTCGCTAGTCTTCGAATTTGCCAAGCTTTGAGCTCCGTCTACATCTTACAGGCAATAATAGGCACGGAACGCAAAGCTACCGCCTACAGTCCAGTCACTAACTCCCGGCCGGAAGTTTGGACCAGCAAGTGTGGCAGCCCACGTACATACTTCAAACTGGAAGGAACCCACATCTATACACTCGGACTGGAGGTTATGCTATGGCAACTTTGGAACAGAAAAGGCGCTAACATCTGTACACATTATTTGTAGAAGTTGTGGCAGAACATCTGCCCACACATACCGCTCCTGTTCATGACCACAACAATTCAAACAGTTTTAATAATTCTAATTGTGTTTCGTGTACTTACGTAATGTATGTCTCCTCCTCAGCATGTTTTAAAGACGGACTGTGAACCTGACGATGAACTTAGACAGGTCGAAACATGTAGTGTTGTATAATAAATAGGATTATAGCTGTGTCTGGAAGGATTTTGACGTAATTTTTGTTGAAAACTTGTGCCTTGTTGCCAAATTGTAATATTGCCCTACCTTTACCGACTGTCACTAGTGCACAGCACAAAAGTATGCGACAGGCAGCTCAATTCCTGACCCACATTCGACGCGAGAAGCTACGAAGTACGCAGCTTGAATGCTAAGAACTGTACAGCCACGTTCTTCAGCAATTGAGGTGACTGGTGCGCTGTGATCGCAAGTGTCACGTGACAAAGTTATTTAGCGTCTCGTGAAAGTTGGCAGGCTGATAACGAATAGGAACGTATGTGGTAGAAAATGTTATTGACTACTGAAATACTGCAGGAAAGCATAAAATTGTCAGTTACAACAGACCGTACTCAAGAGCGCTTGAACCTAGTACTGTAATCGAATGTCAGCACCTGCCTTCCCACCCCACTCTGTTACGTTAACACATTTAGAAGCAGGCATTGGAATCTACCATCAGCGTCCTTAATTCTTACTTTATTCGACGAAATTTATGGTAAAATCATGATAAAGTACGGTTGATGACGGATTGAGAAAGATGGGGAAAGCATGACTCCTGTTTCGCTGAACTATCATAGAATATTTCTGGACAACCAAAAAACCAAGAAAAATCAAAAGAACGACATTAAAAGTGAAACTTGTGACCCCCCGGTTATAAGTCAGAAGTGACAAGCAGTCAACCGTTACACTGTAAGGGTTCACTGCATGTCTTAACCACTTGCTTCCAGAGGTAAATTCTTTTCAGCTCCACTGTGCTGAAGCAGGGAGCAGAATTTATTCTGGGGAGAACAAAAGCACTTTACAGGAGTTCATTCCCGTGTGTGTGTGTGTGTGTGTGTGTGTGTGTGTGTGTGTGTGTATGTGGTAAAATAAAGGGTAGAAAATCAAAGAGAAGAAAGGGGCCTCTCCGCCCGAAGTTCAGTGGACATAAAGAACACGGAGTTGAAGACAAGACAGAAGGACAGACACCAACTTATTTCCAATTAAGGCTGGGTACACCTCACACGAGGCACGCGGTGGCGCAGTTGGTTGAGGCACTGCGCTACAAGCCGGAAAGTCGCGGGTTCGATTCCCGATGGTGTCATTGGAATATTTTTCATTGGCATAATCCTTCCGGTCGCACTGTGGCCCTGGGGTCGACTCAGCTTCTAACAGAAATGAGTACCAGGAATATTTCCTGGGGGGTAAAGGCGGCCGGTGCGTAGGGCTGACAACCTTACCACCTTCATGTGCCGATTGCCTAGAAATCTGGGAGCCCAACCTCCAGGAACCCTCAGGGCCTGTCCAAGCCTGCAATGGGACTGCTTTACCCTACCGACACCTGACACGCTGAAGTGAGATGCAGTGTACCGTCGATTATTCATGTGAGGATTTTTCGGTTTACAGATTACAGGTTCATGGCTAATGGCCAAGTTGGGAAATAACGTGATTTAGCGCCAACTACTCCAATAGTCCTCAATACGAAAAATAAAACATCGAAATAGCTAGCGCAAGCTGTGTTATGTATTCATCATATCATAATGCAGCCTGTCTTACGACAGGTCCACAGCCCCTGCCAAAGCGAGTTCTCCACACAGTGCGGTCTAGTGCTTCCTCTTTCAGTTTACGGTATCCTGTCTTTTCCTTAAGGTCACCCAATAGTTGCTTACGCCTTCTTCCTCGTCTTCCCGTCACTTCTGTCCTTCCCTCTGTCCTTCTTTTAATAACCTGTTTCAGAAGGCAGTTCCTACGTAAGCTGTGACCAATCCAGTTAGCCTTCCTTCATTTTATTGTGTGTAGGATATTCCTCTCCTCCCTGACTCTGTGTTATGTACTATGTATATAAAAATAAATTAGAATTTTACTTTTTGTTCGTGGCTCAATACAGCATACATTTTGGGCTAACAATGTTTCGCAGTTACCTGTACAACCTCGCTCCCCATCATTGCCCCGGGTAATCGGGAGTACAATGCATTAAGTGAGCAGACGGTAACAAACTACAGTCGGTGACACGAGTCGTTTTCGGCCTTTTTACAGCGGTTCAATGCATGTACTTCAGATGCGTGTAACGTATGTCCGGCAGGAAATCAACAAAAAATTTATACAAATTCAAGTCTTCCTTATATGACGCCGTGTAGATCTGTACGAACTTACTGTGTCCATTACCAGGGCACCTCACGGAAGGCCACGACTAGGAGAACACTCCAGCAAAGTGTGTTGCCTGTTAACTGCACGTCAGTCCACACAACAACACGCCCCGTAAGACTTGAGTGTTCATCAACACCGCTGTCAGCACCCTTACACTCCATTTGTATTGGAAACTTTACAAAACAACCCATACTACGTACGTAAAATGCTGGCATAAACACGAGAACCGTGGGAATGCTGCAAATACTTGTGCGGATGCAAAATCCATGTAACTGGCTGAGAACAGGCTCCAACCGCGGCGTTTTAACGACGGCAACACTGTGATGTGTCTTCGGGTTCAGTAAAAGAGGAGACAGTCTCGGCCAGAGCGTTTGAAATGTGGTAAAATGCAACGTTGCCAGATAAGTGGCCGAGATAACGAAGACCACACTCCGCTTCGTAAAGAACGGCAACATTACCCATCACATACTGCCTAGTTGGCTGCGTTTCTCTCACTGGGGAGTACAAACAGCCGAAATATTTGGAGGGGTGTAAATTTTCACCTAAACCGATGCACTGTTGTTTTATTCACGGTTGTTGCCTTCAGTTCCGTTTGTCACTGTGACATATTGCCTCAGTCTGTAGAATACAGCTTTGGAGGTGTAAATCGGACAACAACGGGGAGTCAGCCCTTGTTGTGCCAGCGGCAAATTCCTGTAAATGCAGAACAACCGTAAGGAACTCGACGGCGAGAATCACTAATTCATTAACCCAGCGGCGTCTATTCAGTTTTGTCGGACAGTCAGTCACCTGGTGAGTTGTTACTTGATAGATTGCAACTGAATAGCGCACATTAGCTTGCAGCTTGCGCTGATGATATGAATTTATTTGGCGCAAGCATAAGTACTGCAAAGAAAAACAAACAAGCTTTGTTAGCTGCTGCTAAAGAAATCGGTCTAGAAGTAACTGCTGACAAAACTAAGTACACGGTCATGTCTGGAAGCAGAATGCAGGACACAGTCACAGCATGAAGACAGACAGTAAATCCTTTGAGAGGGTGGAAGAATTCAGATATTTGGGAACAGCCCTAACGGATAGAAACTCCATTCATGAAGAAATTAAGAGCAGATTGAAGTCAGGGAATGCTTGCTATTATTCGGTGCAGAATCTTTTGTCTTCCAGGTTGCTATCCAAAAACACAAAGATTAGGGTTTACAGAACTGTAGTTTTACCTGTTGTTTGGTATGGGTGTGAAACTTGGTCTCTCACACTGAGGGAGGAACAAAGACTGAGGGTGTTCGAGAATAGGGTGCTGAGAAGGATATTTGGGCCTAAGAGGGACGAGGCGACAGGGGAGTGGAGAAGACTACATAATGAGGAGCATTATGGTCTGTACTCTTCACCAAATATTATGCTTGTAATCAAATAGAGAATGAGATGGGCGCGGCATGTGGCACGTATGCGGGAAAAGAGAAGTGCATACAGGGGTTTGGTGGGGAGACCTGAGGGAAGGCGACCACTTGGGAGACCCAGGCGTAGATGGGAGGATAATATTAAAATTGATCTTCAAAAGTGGGATGCGGTCATGGACTGGATTGAGCTGGCTCAGGATAGGGACAGGTGGCGGGCTCTTGTGAATGCGATAATGAACCTCCGGGTTCCACAAAATGCGGGGAATTTCTTGACTAGCTGAGAAACTGTTAGTTTCTCAAGAAGGCCTCTGCTCCATGGAGTTGGTTAGTTAGTCAGTTAGTTTGTTTGTTTGTTTGTTGGTTGGTTGGTTGGTTGGTTGGTTGGTTGGTTGGTTGGTTGGTTGGTTGGTTGGTCAGTCATTCGCTCAGTCAGTCAGTTAGCTAGTTGCTATTAAATAAGGCAGCCTGTCAGTCAGTATATTTAGCAGCCAACGTACACAAAGTCACTGAAACAAGGAACGTGCTCTACGGTCCATTCCTTATCCAGCTGTTCCTTGTGTCAACTCTGTAACTGATTGTCGGGGTTAGCCGCATCGTATGCTGAAGGAGTAATATTACAATGTATCGGCATTCCGAATACATTTCGTTCGCCAAATTCAGAGTGAATATCCGCTCCGAAAGAGCGACTCAAAAATACGTCGAAACTTTCGAATGGGTAAATCCCAGAGATCGAATTCACGCATTCAGACAATTTCTAAGTTACTCAGACAGTTCATCAGTAAGTGAAGTAACAGGCGAGAAAATTCAATAGCTTAATTAATCAGACATGCAGCTTGTAATTTAGTCAATCAATCATTTCGTCAAACAATCAATTTCACAGCAATCCTTCAGGCAGTCACTCAAGTAGCCACCCAGTTGCATACGTTTTACAGGAACTTGCGGTGGGTACTGAACTGGACTGCGTTTCAAGTCACTCTTGCACGCAAGCCACATTTCGCTACCTTTCTACTCCGGTTGCTTCACTTCCCCCCGCTCGGCAGTAAGTAACGTTATGAATATGCATCGTCCCTCTACACTCTCTCATGATCTGCAAACTATCGCCTCATGTCATTTCCATCTTCCAACGACCCGCCGCGTCGCAGAAGCAGCATCTGCCACCGAGCGCCACGATGACCCTGCCAAAGTGTTCGTCCCCTTACCGGCCACTCTGCACACAAATTAGGGCCGTGCCTTGTACCAATACAACTTCTTGACCTCAGCTGTTCTTGTGACAACGAATTCTGTGCAGACTTCTGCAGCTAATGGCTTGGAGATGTATCGGATTGCTCTGGGACAGTTTATAACTGAGTTTTAATTTCCAGCACTTGGCGTGCAAAAGAACACAGTGCTACTGCAGCCAGTTATCTCGAGTTCAAAAATGAGGCTTTAGTGGCTGAGTTATGGAGGTGAAACTTCGCGCGAAGAATGAAATATATATATATATATATATTTTGTTGTGGTGAAGGGCCCCGCAGCAGACGCTACGGACGCACCGCATCCTTGAGGCTTCTTGTGCAACCCTGTGATGAAGATGATTAGTTTTTTGAATAGTCTTTCTTTTAAAAGTAATAACAACGATACTTACCAAAATATTATTTTAGTATAGATAAATTCTAAAAGGATTTGATGACGGTGTATAATATTGTGTAGTGACGGGTTTACGGACTTTCTCCATCGTCCGAACAGTAAAATATTAAAAAAATTAAAATCACGACGTTTCGGAAGCTGGCTCTGCTTCCGTCCTCAGGTGAATGGAGGGGGAGAAGAGAAGAACACCCACTTTGTTGGGCCCCTTAGACAGAGTAGGTGTTCTTC
>BLKM01000739.1:0-18940 GCA_013340265.1 Coptotermes formosanus | reverse complement strand
CTGTGGCGTCTCGTAATGTTCTTTAATCTTTATAACAGCCAAAAGATGCGCCATATAGAATACATATAAAATACACACTAAGACCCCTACATGTTTCGACAACAAGCTGCCATCCTCAGGGGGTTCAACACAAAGGAATACAAGAACATCATAACACTTTAATGTGTGATTTTATGAACGTGTAAACTGATGTCATGTTCTCGTAGTCCCCTGTGATCAACCCCCTGAGGATGGCAAATTTCTGTCGAAACATATGTAGGAGTCTTTAACGTACATTATGTATGCACTTCATCTAGTGCATTGGTTGGTTAAGAACCGTGACAAGATGCACGGTGTGTATAATATGGACTCTCGTAATGTTGTTGCATGTATTTGCACGTACATCTGCTTCTTGTTCAGTACCTTAGCCAATCTACGTGACAAGCCACGTCTTCGCTACGCCTAGATAGTAAATTAAAACGGTTAAAACACAAAACTGACTGATTTTGGCACACTCTGAAGTACACATGCATCAGACACACTTTGAACTCTGCGTTACATTATGCTAGCAGACAGGATGATTCCAGCAGCCAGGATCAGTCACTGGCTGAGGCGTGACCATATCCGGGGCCCACTCAGCTTCGTACCAAATGAATGAAGGAATGCATGTCACCGAACGCTTCTATCCTACCTCCATGTTCTCTGCACGCTTTTATGTAGCTGTGATTAAGCAAAGCGTCACTTCAATCAATTCCACATAATGCTGGTAATTCTGCAGCCACAGGCACTAGGGTTGGCGCCATCAGCTGGGTGTAAGGTCGCTTAACTTGGTATCCTGTTGAACTGCACAATTTGTGCAAGGACGCGACACTGTATTACAGCGGCAACGAGCGAGACAAGCAGGCAGATAGGCAGGCAGGCAGGCAGGCAGGCAGGCCACGTCAGCAGTGCCTCTCCCTCAAGTGTGACTCGTCCCATCTCCGCTGCGGTCGCGCGAAGTGCCGAGCCATTTCTGTGGACTCCGTCCGTTCGTCTCCGTGGCTTTAATTAAGATGTACTGATAGAACTTCCGTTGGTTTATGGCATTATCATTTGTGTATACACAGCCGAGTGTGTCCGCACGTGTCCGTGCTTGCTTCTGTGTCCAAGAATGGGTGCATATTTTGTGGATAATCTTAAATATGTCCGGTTGCGTTTATGAATGTGCATGTATTTGCTTTGTGTCCGTAAGTGTTACTGCCTACCTGAATCTGTGCGAATGTCACTTGTCAGTACTGCTAACAACTGTTTGGCATCCGTCCCTTACCTTTGCCTTTAACCTTTTAAAGCCTAGCGGTAACTTTACGTACAGCCAGGTTTAACATTAAAAAATTCTACGTGGTGCCCACATTGCGTTTATGTGTTTTGTACGGGTCTCAGAACAAACAGCAACTTTTGCCTTATAAAACATTAAGATACCGGTTTTTATAACCGAAGTGGAGAGTGTTTACAGCGCGGTACGCACTGAGTCCTTATATAAAACAGATATGCTTCGTCTTTAAAGGGTTAATGCTTCCGGCTGTATAAGAGTGACCGGGGACTTTGGTGTGTTTATCAGTGTCACTGAGTTTTGTTGTCTGTTTATGCGCGCATCCGCTTTTGCCATGTGTTTATGCGCGCATCTGCTTTTGTTATGTGTTTATGCACACATCTGCTTTTGTTATGTGTTTATGCACACATCTGCTTTTGCCATGTGTTTATGCACGCATCTGCTTTTGTCATGTGTTTATGCACACATCTGCTTTTGTCATGTGTTTATGCATGTGATCCTCTTTGCTTTTTCATTAGTATCGTACGTAAGAACTATGTCTCGTGCTCAGCTCGTAGTGTCGTGACGGATGAATGAGTAAATACAGACCACTAACAGAATGACGCCGATAAGGGAAAACCGAAGTACGCGGAGAAAAACCTGTTCCAGCCACTTTCTCCACTACAAATCCCACACAAGACTGGCCTGGGATCGAACACAGGCCTTTGCGACTAACCGCTTGAGGCATGGCAAGGCCCCGTACCTATGTATGTGAACGTGTTTCTATGTATCTTTATAAGTCCACGTGACCTTATCTGTCTGTACTTACAGATGCGTCCCTCTCCTACAATCCGTGAACGAATATCTTCCTTCGACATTTCGCATGGCAAGAAAGCGTTTTCCTGTCTGTTCTTGAACCACAGATTGTAGGAGAAGAAAGGAAAGCCAAATCTAAGGGATGTGAAAAAACAAGACGGAATAAACGTGAAGGTCACCTTACAACCTGCCATGAAGGCACACAATTACAGTTGAAGTATGGTTCTATTCGTACTTTAATCTCGGCGCTAGGTAGGGGTGGGTGGTCAACGCCACGCCGCGGCAGCTTTACCCCCGGGGATGACCCGGTACCCATTGCACAGAAGGCTGGGTGGGCCACAGGGCCGCTCTGGACAGGTGCGGAAAATCTCGCCTTCACCGGGATTCGATACCCGAACCGACCAGCCCGTAGCTATACCGGCTGCGCTATGCTGGCCCACAGAGAAGAGGAAACGCCAGACGAAAATCTAAGGGAACAAGGAAACACACACAGACGGAAAGAAAGAAAGAAAGAAAGAAAGAAAGAAAGAAAGAAAGAAAGAAAGAAAGAAAGAAAGAAAGAAAGAAAGAAAGAAAGAAAGAGAGAGAGAGAAAGAAACAAACAAACAAACAAACAAACAAACAAACAAACAAAGGTACCAAAGCTTTCGAGTTTTCAGTTCGCCCGAATTCGATATGAAGTACCGGTGAAAGTTGCCGCCTTCTGCCGTGACCTGCAGGCAGGTACCAACGTGCTGGGGCTGTATACTTCCTCCATCTTCAGGGCAGATATCCTTCCATACTGAAACATCAGATTCTTCAGAAACGTCGGTACGTGTCTAACAGATTACATGGCGACACTTCCAGACGGCAGTAACACCTGTAACCTGAAGTCTGAGACAGTATGTTTCTCTGAAACGTCGCTAGACTACCTACCTCCCAGACGCCAAGGTACCACAGCCCAGACGCCCTTGACGCTAACTGCCATGACAAACTAACACCTTACTGTCAGTAGAGATACTGGTCCTCTCGTCTTTAGTGTTGCCTTGTCTAGGCAGGCGTTTCGAGATTAGCAATTTGCCCTTTTAGGCTGGGTGGTTAGGTTGCCTGAGGCGACAGGGGAGTGCAGAACACTACATAACGAGGAACTTAATGACCTGTACTCATCACCAAATATTATTCGGGTAATCAAATCGAGAAGAATGAGATGGGCGGGCATGTAGCACGTATGGGGGAAAGAGAAGTGCGTACAGGATTTTGGTGGGGAGACCTGAGGGAAGGCGACCACACGGGAGACCCAGGCGTAGATGGGAGGATAATATTAAAATGGATCTTCAAGAAGTGGGATGGGGACGAACTGGATTGAGCTGGCTCAGGATAGGGACAGGTGGCGAGCTCTTGTGAATGCGGTAATGAACCTCCGGGTTCCATAAAATGCGGGGAATTTCTTGACTAGCTGAGAAACTGTTAGCTTCTCAAGAAGGCCTCTGCTCCATGGAGCTGGTTAGTTGGTTGATTGGTTGGTTGGTTGGTTGGTTGGTTGGGTTGCCTGTTTGTACTCCTAGGAATAATATTAAAAACACCGTATTTTGGCGACAGAGTGCATTTATGTGTTCAGTGTGACGCCCAAAACAAAGGGCAATTATTTCCCCACACAGCATTCAACGAGTGGCTTTCCTGATGGAAGCGCACTGTGTCATCTCTGAGGAACGAAATGGAGGTTTGTGTAATGTACGTTAATTCTAGCCTTCGAATCTTTAACATATATCGGTCTGCCTTTACAGAGTTGACCGAAAACGATGTAAACGTAAGAAGAAATACGTAACACTCGTCTCATGCTGTAACACGGACCCGAACATATACAAACATACATTTCAGACGGTATAAGAAGATTCTGAATTCAGTCCTGGGACTCACACGTGTGTACTATACAGTATCTCACGTGCACAAAACCAACCACGAGTCTATAACTGTCAGCACATCATTAAGCAAAGCAGAAACAATACAACAGGCAGAATGACTATAATTATGTCGAAACCCATCTGGATGTGTGTGTATTTCCGTGACTGCGTCTTTATAGGCCTGATGTTAGGCATCTTCTTCTCATTTCGTGGGCAGCAGTTACGGTTACTGCGGTGGCGCAGTTGGTTGAGGCACTGCGCTACAAACCGGCAGGTCGCGGGTTCGATTCCCGATGGTGTCAGTTGATTTTTTTTTCATTGGCATAATCCTTCCGGCCGCACTATGGCCCTGGGGTCGACTCAGTCTCTAACAGAAATGAGTACCAGGAATATTTCCTGCGGGATAAAGACGGCCGGTGCGTACGGCTGACAACCTTACCACCTTCATGTGCCGACTGTCTAGAAATCTGGGAGCCTGTGGGCCTGTCCAGGACGGTAATGGGGTTGCGGTTACAGTTAGAGAACACGAAACATTCTACTTAACAGAACTGAATACGGACACAGTTACGAACTCTTATATATTTCCATAACAAAAGATTGTTACACGACATGACACGGATCGTCCCTAACACGCGCTACACTGTAGTCACTAACGCAGACTGGAGCAGAGATAATAAAACCGTTTACATGAACTATACATATATATAGAGAGTAATTTTTAGGCGAGTTCATGAAGCATTGTTGCCGTGGAAAAGCAATGGTTATTAAATATTATGTCTGTCCGTCTGTAGCCATAGATATCATCAAGTACGCACGCGACGTATTGTCATCTGTGGACTGTTGGCCTTTACTATATTTTTTCCATATTATCTCATAAACGACACGACTTTCGGAAAAAAGTTACGGAACATAAAATGTGTGTTTCGATTTTCTCTACAACTTTGGTCTGAAAATTTTCTAATTCCAAAAATAATTCAGCGAGATATTATCATAAATGTACAGACGTCTTCGTGTAAAGTATCCGTTATTCTTGTCAGATTTTAATGAAACTTGAGTTTTACGGAAACACTTTCGAAAAATACTCAAATACCAAATTTAAAGAAAATCCGTCCAGTGAGAACATAGTTGTTTCATGCGGCCGGACGGACGGCGTTCCTTGCTGGGAATAAAGCGGCCTGGCTATAAAGTTGACCACTCACCTCCATCCAGTGCCGAGCCTAAAGATGTGTGCAGCCAAAACCCCACTGCCCTCTTATGCCTTCACGGCGCGGACAGGGAAAACTTAACCTTTTACTTTTACCTTAAAGCAACAGAATGGGAGGGTATGGAGTGAATTCATCTGGCTCAAGATGAGGCGAAATTTTGGCTTCTTGTAACGCGGTACTGAAACATCAGCTTCCATAAAATGGCGGGGAAATTCTTAACTCTGTGAAGAAATGTCAGCTTCTCAAGACGGAATATCATCCACAGAGTCAGTCAGTCAGCCAGCCAAGTAGCTTGCAGTCAGCTTGGTGTCAGCTTATTTGCAGATAAAAAATATATAAGGAAATCCACTCAAAATCTTATGCATACGGCGTTACGACATTTTCTTTGTATTTCGTTCAACATCCGACAAGTGACAAACAAGATCTGGCATACTTGTATAATTACACTGAGCCGTGTAAAGACCAGCCTCCCATTTCGCTGATAACCTGGGCACAGCGCCACACTCTACGTGTTCCGCTTGACACACCAACAACACGCAGCAGTTTCCGTGGACACTCTAACTGCTGCGTCCGCACAACGGACACGGCGCGTCTTCGGTGCCAGACATGAAAGGAAAATCCACATAATCTGCGATTTCAGTTATTTGCCATCTTTAAAGTACTGACGTTACTTATTTAAACGATGCCACCCCGTTATGTTGCTTACAACATAAATCAGAACAAAATCCGTCCAAACACAGACAATTCCATTTATTATACAGAACTGCATGTTTCGACCTATATCAGGTCATCCTCAGGGTCAAAATTTGTGTTTAAAACATCCTGAGGGCACACATTTTACGGACTTATATTCCTTCCTGAATATGCTTCAAACACAAACTGTGCACCTGAGGATGACCTGAAGTAGGTCGAAACATGTAGTTCTGTACAATGAACGGAACTGCGTTGTGTTTGAACGGATTGTGCTTTGATAACGGATGTCACGTGACGATATTTGTGCCCTGCTTAGCGACACAATTCGCACGTTAACCCTTTAAAGAAGAAACGTATCTGTTTTATATAAGGACTCAGTGCGTACCGCGCTGTAAACACCCTCCACTTCGGTTATAAAAACCAATCTCTTAATGTTTTATAAGGCAAAAGTTGCTGTTTGTTCTGAGATCCGTACAAAACACATAAACGCAATGTGGGCACCACGTAGAATTTTTTAATGTTAAACCTGGCGGTACGTAAAGTTACCGCTAGGCTTTAAAAGGTTAAGCTGACTGTACGTGCAAAAGTCGATGTTTTAAAGGACTGGCTGCTTATAAGAAAGGTACAGCAGTTAGCGATCTGCACACAAATTATCAACTGAGATAATCAACATCAACACGGATATCAACAAACTGGCTCCATAAATTAAAAGAAAGAAAAATTTTGAAGGCCGTCATAAACTATTCAGATCTGGGTGAGTCCATTTGGGATTTGTGGTGAACAAAGTGGCACTGGGACATGTTTTTTCCGGAGTACTTCTGTTTTCCCCTGTCAGTTTCATTCCAACGGTGTTCTATGACACGGAAAAACGAAAAAAAAAATTAATCATTTTCATCACAGGGTTGCACAATAAGCCCCAAGGCTGCGGTGCGTCCGTAGCGTCTGCTGCGGGACGCTGCACCACAAAAACAACCACTCAGCTATACTCACCCAAATCAGTCACACACAACGTAAAAGACAAGATAAGACACAAGGGAGTTCCCTCACCTCAAAATATTCAGAGCTACTCACGCGTATGACCATGGCTTCCAGAACTCAAAACGGAGACTTTATGACGGAATTTCTAATACATTTTCAACTAAGAATGCCTAAGACAGCCTGTTTTATGTAGGCTTATACGCTGCGTATGACTGAGTTGAGAAAATATATGTGCAAGAGAAAACACAACGGCAAGGTGTCATCTCAAGACACAAACTTCTTGACCACCTGACAGTCAGCAAGTGTCTGCTGAGGTGTCTGTCATGAGACTTGACCAGAAAGCTAGATATCCTGACTGAGGTGCAGTCGTGGTTTCCCTCAGTCCCTTACGTAAAATACCGGCCTGTTACATCAGTCACGTCATGATCGTCCTGTCCAGTTTACCACTTAACAGTTATCCTACCGTTACACGTTATACCGCCGCACATTCTGACGTCGTTGTAAAAGAAACGGTAACCAAACAACATTAGTAGGTCCAAGGTTTATCAGTTTTCACTGGAGTTCCTTGGCTCATTTATGTAATCACCACATACAGTCAATAGGAACCAAAAAAAATTCGTTTCGCAGTCCTTCCCTCTTGTACCTGTTCACAGCAGGTGTCGAGGTTCTTTATTTTCACTTGATCACACTCAGACACACACACCACAGTCGGTAGGACTCCTCTGGACGAGGGATCGGCCCGTCGCAGAGACCTCTACCTGACAACACAAACACTGTACAAGAGACAAACATCCATGCCCTCGGTGGGATTCGAACCCACGATCCCAGCAAGCGCTCGGTCGCAGACCTACGCCTTAGACCGCGCGACCACTGGGATCGGTCCAAACAAAACTCACCGAACCAATTTTCGACTCACGCCTGATTCACAAAACACCGAGCGCCACTCAGCAACACTCCGCGCTACGTGACGTCTTTACTTGAACCAAGTCCCAACACTGTTCAAACGTTCAGTGCCTCGGGACTGCTCTCGATTTCCTCAAAACCTGAACAGCTGCAAAATAAATACCTGAAGTGCGAGATGAAATTCGCAGAGAAGCTGACGGTAATGAACACAAGCAACAAAAAGCAAAGTGACAATTTAAGGCAAGCGCTGCAAAGTACCAGGCTTAATGAATTCGATGAAGAAAGCTGACAAAGGTGGATGAAGGACAGAGAAAGGAAGTCAAATGACAGACTTCACAGGATAATTAATGGAGAGGGACTTGCTTGTCACGAGGGTTACAGGCGGCGCTAGATTCGACGAAGAGATCAACCCAGCTGTCAAGGCGGAAGCGATCTGCTTGGATCGGTACGTTTATCCTTCCTCAGGGCACGTGATAACGAATCGGCAGGCTCCTAGAGCAATTTTTGGCTGAGATGCATGCTAGCGAGCTTTTTGTTTACCTCAGTATTTCATTCCCAGTGCCTAGATACTACCCACCCCTACAGACTACGACGCCTTTGTTTGCCATCATTACATGTGCACCAAAAGACATCTTCGCTCAGTGAAAAGTCGTTCAATAAAACACAAATCAAGCAACTACTGCCATTCCATCTGCTCTCTCCCTATCTAAATACTGATTTTCATTACTACCCTGTACAACAGTGGAGCACACGGCTGTACAGTGCCCAGTTACAAGCAACTAGATAGCTTCTTCTTCTTCTTCTTAGTCCTTCCCTCTTCTACCTACCTGTTCACAGCAGGTGTCGAGTTTGTTTATTTTCACTTGATCACACTCAGACACACACAGCACAGTCGGTATGACTCCTCTGGACGAGGGATCGGCCCGTCACAGAGACCTCTACCTGACAACACAAACACTGTACAAGAGACAAAAAAGTCCATGCCCCCGGTGGGATTCGAACCCACGATCCCAGCAAGCGCTCGGCCGCAGACCTACGCCTTAGACCGCGCGGCCACTGGGATCGGCCTAGATATTCGGTCCCTAAAGGAATTTTCAGGCTGCGTGTGAAGAAGACTTCCAAACATGGACTGGGCCAACCAAATAATCGGCGTAGGAAGGTCGACAAGAGGTGGTCCTCAAACTCTGACGCTGGATGTGTGCCTAACAATCTCTCAGCATAACAAACAGTGTCTTACAAATCATCACAAAAGGTGCTCAGTTTAGATAAATTTCGTTAAAAGAATTCACACCACACATGGAGGCAGAGGGGAAAAAATTGAAAATGCATCTTACAGGAAGTGACTAATGGTAAGGTACGAGTCGGAACGCAAAACCGAAGGGTCGCATGCGGTAAGAGGAGAGAATTCCTTCACAGGACGAATCAGCACAGCCACACAAGGACGGTTTGTAGTGTAACGCACAGTTATTAGAATGTCGACGGAGGACTTAGCCCTCGCCCTATGTACTAACGCCTAATTATCGGTTGACTCATAAATATTAATGTTTTTAGCTTTTCGTTCACGTGATTGGTCCCTGGTCGGCACTTCAGCACGTCACTCGTTCACACTGCTGACGTCATTCCTTTGTCACTCGCCAGTGTAATAACTCGAATCTTAATTGCTTTCACTCGCCAGTCTTTGAAATGTTCCTACATACAGTAAGACGATATTCAAGTACACACTAAAAGCATTTTAATTTTCTTCTTTTGTTTATTATACAGTAAGCTTTTCCAAGTATAAAAGAATCGGTCAACTGTGAGAACAAAATAGATGAAAACAGAATAGGAGGGGAAGAGAAGAAGAAACAAGGTGAAAAGAGTTAGCAAGAAGAATGGCGAGATTTCCGCAGCGATTTGCCAGAACATTGGGCAAAGTAAATTAAAAAGTTTTTGTGTGTGTAAGTGGAGAGAAGGGAAGGATGGGGTGGAACGGGAGCACCAGAGAAGTGTTGAAAACTGCAAAATCCTCGCAGCTCCGTTTCTTTTTCCCTATCTTTTCGCATGAGTACAAAATGAGTTTTCTTTTTATTTGCGTCGAAATGGTGGTGATTTTGCTGCAGCGTAAGCCACATCTACCAACTACGGGAAATGTCGATTGTCATCCAACGACGCCGCAATCGGCTGATCACAGAGTGACCAATAAAATGACTCCTGCAATGGCCGATCTCAGTTTGGAATTGTATCACATACGCCAGCCAGCCGGGCTGTTGTGTCCACGCGAGTACCCGGCCTGAAATGAACCCACACTCCCGTCGGCAGGACGACAAACTGGAAAGCGCGTTAATCCAGAGGCGCACTTTCACAGTACAGAACGCAAATAAATAATACGAGTTGTACACACAGGTGTGACGCGAAACCCTGCAATGCGCTTAAATAAACACAAGAAACGTACAGGCTTCTGGTGTACGTAACGACACAGTTCGGTAACCACTTCTGGTGTACGTAACGGCACAGTTCCGTAACCACTTCTGGTGTACGTAACGGCACAGTTCGGTAACAACTTCTGTGCAACATTTACGTCAGTACAGTACAGATACATCACACCAGTACGCTGTACGACAAAAACTTCTTATTCGCTTGCTTTAAAGAGTACAGTGTGGAACACATTAGGCAGTAAAATAGTGTATTTCCGCTCAAATAACAGCCGGAAAGCGTTCCCTGAGGCCTGAAACCAGCCGGCACCATCGAGTGGAGAATTAAAGGCCGCTCGTTTCCACGACAACGGGGAAGGTGGAAGTAATCTGGCCTCAGGTACAGGAGGTCTTGCCGGGGGGGGGGGGGGGTTGGCTCTTTAACTGCGGCTTTTCTTGACAAAAGGCAAACGAGTACACAGAACGTCACAGTGAGAGGGGCTCTTAGTTTATGACAACGTGTGTCCGGCGACTGCGGCCAGTCTCTTCACAAACAGAACTGCGAGTCTAAGGCGTAGGTCTGCGGCCAAGCGCTTGCTGGGATCGTGGGTTCGAATCCCACCGGGGGCACGGTTTTTTTCTCTTGTACAGTGTTTGTGTTGTCAGATAGAGGTTTCTGCGACGGGCCGATCCCTCTTCCAGAGGAGTCCTACCGACTGTGGCCTGTGTCTGAGTGTGATGACGTGCAAATGAAAAACCCTCGACACCTGCTGTGAACAGGTAGATAGAAGAGAGAAGGACTGCGAAATGATACGAAACGAAACGAAACTGCGAACGCGTGATGCAGTGCTGTACATTCTGTGCACATACACAGCCTAGCACAGCTAGCTGCATACCTCGCTGCACTGCAACTAATTTACTACCAACACAGCGAACTTTATCACACTGTCCCAGACACAAAGTTTATTTTCCTTTCTGTCCGCCAAATATTGGCCATTAGCAAAAAGTTGTAAGTCATACTTATAGACACAAATTTTATCGACATTCACCAATATATGATCACGGTCAGTACATTTATTCGACTTGCAAAAATCCGCAAATTCTGTTCAACAAAATACAAAGCCTCTGTGCTTATAACAGCCAACTTTCAGTGCAGAAAACCAAACACCAGATTTTATAGAAATACACCAGGCAGTGTCGGAAACGAGAAGCACAAATAAGAGCTGTATTTAATTGCAAGTTCTTTGTGCAAATAAACGTGAAGCTCCTAGAAATGTCAGATGTCTTAAAAATGTTTAAACTTTTAACAGTCTGAAGTTATAGCAGACACTGTGTGTTTGCTGCTGATATTGCAAGTGACTGAAGTGTATCAGTTTTCAGCCCCCACGTATTCAATTCCTTGTGTCATACCCACAAATTCGTTATTTCTGCATACTGCTGGCTGTTTCCAACTCTGCAAATTAATGGGATTGCCTCGTCAATTAGGCTACTTACTTTGTTGTTTGTTCTACTCTTATATACAGCGACGGTCTGTCGAACATCAATAGTTGGTCTGTAATCACTACCCCACTCCCGCAGTGCTGAAAGTTGCTGATTTTCCATAAACCCGTCTGGATTGTGTTTGCAGTGTGGCTCTATTTGATGTAATATTTCACACTTTACCAGAACCTGTTGATGCGGTGTTCCCACCACCCTAAAGGTACGCCAGTCAAATAAACGGACGGACTCAGTTAAGTGCATCAAGTTTGGTCGCCCTCGCAGTCGCCAGCGAAAAGTACGCATGACCATCCTCACGTCTTTACGTCCGTCCGTCTGTCCGCCCTTCCTCCTGTATCACGGGGAATCCCACCGGACGGATTTTCGCGAAATTTCGTATTTAGAATTTTCTCTAAAATTCGTCGACACACTCGAATTTTGGGTTACAACTGGGCAAGAATATCAGACACACAAGGTGAAGGGTACGTACACGATACCTCACCGTGCTCGGTCTTAATAAATGAAGTAAGTTGTGGGGTTTGAATGAGGCCGAAGAAAGAGTTGTAATGGAGACAGAGTAGCTCTCTGTGCGTTGCGGTTCGAGGCTGAAGAAACACGTGATTCAGTCCAACACACACCGCAAGACAGACCCTCTTCGATCCAGAGGGCACGCTGAGCAATACGAACATACGTGAATAAAGAAAGACGCTCAACCCACCTACTTTGATTTCAACCAGTTTTTAATCTTTATACTGTTTTAATATTACTGCACTGTTTGGAGTAATAAATTTTAATACTGACTATGGTATCCAGTGCCTGTAATGGAGAGACTTCTACCTGATTAACTTTCTCCTTTATGAAGACTGCGCAAATACCTGATGACAGCAATACAAATCCGCCGACACATGTTTAAAACCACACAACAGCGCGTCCGTTTGCGGAGTACATATATATAACGAGATACGCACTGCGTAAACTGACGTGCTGTACGGTTTTTTAAACCCGTATTACCCTACTGTCATCGCACAACAAGATGGTCCAAGTTAAAATTCGAAACGTGTTGCAGTGCACATAAACAACGTACAGTGTTCTTGTTAGTTGTGTTACTCTGAATATATAAATACACTCAGAACAACACAGTTCTTGTAACTGAGACACAGTATGTTCCCTGTGCGTCACGATCTGAGGCCGAAGAAATAGTTTGTACATTGGGACAGAGGCATACTCTCTGTGCTTTACAAGCTGAGGCTGAAGAAACATCCAAACACCAAACAGAGAACATAATCGATTGCTAACGTCCAGCACGGACAGTATTATAATGCTGCAAACTGTAAGTGCCTGAGAATAGCCGCGCAGGCCAACATACGTTGCAGGAGACTAAAATATAGCTGGGAGAGGGTTTGTCTACTTTGATTGGACATCGTCACTGATTGTTGGAAATGGGAATTCGTGAGATATCGTTGGTTTGGCTTCATGCTTACGGTATCTAAGTAAAGACTGATTCTAAGTACGTTGTTAGGACACGAAGAAATCTTAGAGTGCGTTAAAATTATCAGATTTTTTCTAAAAAGTGCCAAAAAATTTAACAGGCATACCTAGAAGAATACGAGAATGAAAGCGCCAGAAGTGTTACGCCCCGCGAATATTTCATAACTTGTTTACTTCATGTGCGTTACATATAAACACGAATAATTAACCGTCTGGTCCAACAATTATTTACTAAAATCCACAATCAGATAGACAGATATTCGGTTATATCAAGCCATCCAGAGGCTATGTACAGTTATGCCAAAAAGCGAATATACAAATATAAACATTGGCGAAGTGCGGATTTTGATAAGCAAGAGTTGTGTTCGACTGTTAATTACTGGTGTCTACACAAATGTAAAGGGTTGAGGCATATCAAGTTCATAGCTGCAAGTTACACAGAAGCCACCGTGTGCGCTACGAATAGAAATATCACTAGACATCTATTTTCGAGTGATTTTTACAGTACATCTTCAAATATTCAAAATAGTATCCCTGCAAGGAGAGTTTCTATTTCTGGGACACCGAATATATTTTACGGGGCCGAAAGCAGATGAGTGATTTGTACGATCCAATGCCTGTCTTCATTCCCACCAAAACTCGCTTTTCTCACGGTCGTGCACGTGAGAAAACACCGTCACCACATAAAACCAGTCAAATGCTCACTCCCTGCAGACAAATGCTCACTCCCTGCAGACAAATGCTCACTCCCTGCAGACAAATGCTCACTCCCTGCAGACAAATGCTCACTCCCTGCAGATAAATGCTCACTCCCTGCAGACAAATGAAGTATCGCAGGCTACACGTTTCTCAGGCTGTGGACAAACAAACACAAAATGGCAAGTGCGTTTATTTTCGTATCAAAATTTAGAGAAATGTGGTTCTGATGTTTAATTTGTAATTCTTGCTTTCTTGGGCTCGCAAACTGGATATTCTCATTTCTTGGCGATACCGAAAACCCCGAGTCACTAATTTTTTCCCCCACAAAGTCGCAGTATTGCAGCAATCTTTCGGAAGTATCTGATCACACGTTTCCTCCACAGTTTAAGACAGACAGACAAACAAACAAACAAACAAACAAACAAACAAACAAACAAACAAACAAAACAAACAAATGACTTTGCAACCGGTAAACAGTCTCAGTTCTGACAAGTATCTGACACAAAAGGTCCGAAGGACGGACAGCCCCACACCCACACCCACAGCAGCCCGCTCAGAACAAGTACGCCTACAGCAGTGCGGCCGTGTAACGCCACATCTTCTACTGCACCAGTGTACATAATAATCGGTTGCACGTTGGGGGAAAGGAGAGGTGCACACAGGATTTTGGTGGGGAGATCTCAGGGAAGGAGACCACTTGGGAGACCCAGGCATAGATAGAAGGATAATATTAAAATTAATCTTCAAGAAGTTGGGTGGGGCATGGACTGGATTGAGCTGGCTCAGGATACGGACAGGTGGCGGTAATGAACCTTCGGGTTCCATAAAATGCGGGGAATTTCTTGACTAGCTGAGAAACTGTTAGCTTCTCAAGAAGGGCCCTGCTCCGTGGAGCCAGCCAGTCAGTCAGTCAGCCAGCCAGCCAGCCAGTCAGTCAGTCAGTTAGTTAGTTAGTTAGCTAGTTAGTTAGTTAGTATACAATGCATTGACAGTAATGCAGTCTTCCGTCTGTTATTGGTTCTAAGATCCTTTTTCTCCTCTATATGTTTTCTATAAAGTGCCCTATAAACTTAGGGGTGTCTATAACCACAGCCGCCGCGACCTCTACCACTGCCATCACCCTTATGCATTCCCTTTCGTCAGCTTGACTTTCTACCACAGATTCCGTCTACGAGAATTTGGCTGCAAATTCCTGGCGCTTATGCAACACTCCATATGGCAGTGTATGGCTTATGACAGACGACGGAGGGGCAATGTGAAGCAGTATATTGTCTTCAGAACCAGCAACAGAAAGGCTGCCACTTCCTTTCGCTGATAACCCTTCTCCAAGCACGGCAATTATAAATGTAACGAAAATTAAATACTCCAGGTTAGAGATTAATTCTGATCGTCTGATAGTGTGCTAAAACATTGCTTCCCCACTTGGGTGCCATACGAAGCCAGCCGTTTGAGGCCCCGATCCGCCCTCCTCCAGCCCACTACTTCACGTTTAGCTGTGCCCAATCAGTGAAGCGCTGCCCACTGGGAAATGGAGAAGGCTACAGCAGGGCCAGTAAGTTGTTGTGCAGAAGTAGAGACACAACTTGCATATTTGATCTCGCCAAAAATCTAACTCACGTCTTGTAACACGTACTTGTCGCTGTGCTTACTTCATTGTCTCAGCCACTTCTTTTTACCGCTGTAGTCAGTTACTAGCAAAATTCATGGAGGAACTGGCAAACGTGCTTTATACACAAGAACTGTCTCGTGCGTTTAGGAACAAGTTGCTTTTTAAAGTTACTGAGAGACGAAAAGTGACTAATATTAAAAATCTGACACGTCTTTACGTACACAGTCGAACTCGGTTATAACGTCATGAAAGGGACTGAATATTTTGTATCGTTATAAAGGAGTGTTGTTATAACCAAGCAGTATAATTTTATGGTTAACAGTGGGGAATTAGTGCCATAGAATATCTGACGCTATAGACAAGGTGTCACATAAGCCGATGTCGTTATAACCGGGTTCGACTGGTATCACATATTAAGCATCAGCTGGCTACCATCACACACTCAGTGCTTACGTATGTTAACAGTAAGTGCTCTGGAGAGTACAGCGTTCGATTTAGCAAACACGCCATACTATAAAACACAGAGCGACGTTTCGTCACAAAATGTAACACGCGCCATCTTTCACGCGTTTCAACATATGGCGCAGCTTGTACAAAGTACTGATTGGTAACAGCAGAATTCGGTGCTCCATTGTTGTGCAAAACTCACACAAGCGCTGACTGCAATGACCTTGACTTCGCCCGATAAAACCCTAAAGACACCCACTGTCCCTGTATTTGTAATCAGATATCACAACAATGTGCAGTACGAACTGTCCTCAAACCTAACGGTGCATTAGGAGTCAAAAAAACACGCAAGGCAAATACAAATTTCGCACGGTTTCCATATTGTTGTTTCACGTTCTGCAGACGCATGGCTTGGGTATGTTGGTGAATACCTGCCCCCACACTACGTGTTATTGCTTCTGTGTTAAATTATCTCTCCGCAGTAAGAGTGCAAGCCCGCGAAATAGTTCTGCGCCTTGCACATGCTTAAAGGCACTACGCTACGGAGGTCTCTAGTGGCACTATGTACACTTAGAGGCATTGCGCTAGGGATGTTTCTAGTGGAATTATATATACTTAAAAGTATTACACTAGGGAGGTCTCTAGTGGCACTATGTACACTTAGAGGCATAAACCTAGGATGTCTCTAGTGGCATTATGTACATTTAAAGGCAGTACGCTAGGGAGGTGTCTAGTGGCATTACGTATAGTTAGAGGCATAAACCTAGGGAAGTCTCTAGTGGCATTATGTACATTTAAAGGCAGTACGCTAGGGAGGTCTCTAGTGGCATTACGTACAGTTAGAGGCATAAACCTAAGGAAGTCTCTAGTGGCATTATGTACATTTAAAGGCAGTACACTAGGGAGGTCTCTAGTGGCATTACGTACAGTTAAAGGCATAATCCTAGGGAAGTCTCTAGTGGCATTATGTACATTTAAAGGCAGTACGCTAGGGAGGTCTCTAGTGGCATTACGTACAGTTAGAGGCATAAACCTAGGGAAGTCTCTAGTGGCATTATGTACATTTAAAGGCATTATGCTAGGGAGGTCGCTAGCGGTCTGCAGAAGAGCATTCAATATGCTTCCGTCTGGTGTTTTGAATTTGTCTGGGAACGAACAAACACACGGATTTGGTGACAGCATAAATCGGCATTTCCTTGTTACCAGCAGACTAAGGTGAAGCTGTCCTGTTTTTTCAGGAAGCGTCACGTCACTACAGTACTGACAGAATGGCCCTGGATGGAGGCCAGTTCAACTCGCCGACAGCGTGACGCCAAGGGACACTGTCCCCGGTACACACCGAATAAGAGACCGGTCGGACCGCTAGCATCTCCAGACGCTTGGCGAACAGAAGTACCGCTTGATTACACCGGGGGTCGAAGCACGAGTCCTCAGCTTCCAAGCCCGTAGCATAGACACTGTGCCAACTGAGATATTCCGGACACTTTCACACCACAGGAAAGCAGTTTACCTACTGATACACAAGATTAGTTCTGTGAGGTTGTTTTGAAGCCCTTCCCACGAACATATCCCGCAAAAGCCTGCTTGCGAATTCTACGGGGAAACAAGCATCTTTCGGATCTTCAGCTGTCCTATATTATTTTACCCTTGCCACGTTCTGAAATACGAGGAGGTGATTACGAATTCTGAACCGAACGGTGGCATTCATTCAATTTCACTTCAGTTTAACAGCGATGGTAAGTAATGGGTAGGATATTTAGTCTAAGAAACAACAATTAAGATATAATTAAGAAAATTACATAATGAGTCTCACACAATGGACACTACCTGACACTGTTAAAAGGTAAAGCAATCCCATTACAGGCCTGGACAGGCCCACAGGGTTCCAGGAGGTTGAGGCTCCCAGATTTCTAGACAATCGGCACATGAAGGTGGTAAGGTTGTCAGCCATACGCACCGGCCGCGTTTACCCCCCAGGAAATATTCCTGGTACTCATTTCCGTTAGAGGCTGAGTCGACCCCAGGGCCATAGTGCGACCGACAGGATTATGCCAATGAAAAAATCCACTGACACCATCGGGAATCGAACCCGCGACCTGCCGGTTTGTAGCACAGTGCCTCAACCAACTGCGCCACCGCGGCCCCCACCTGACACTGTTACGGTGGCTAATTCAAGTAGGGTGAAACTGACGAGACAAAAAGCAGACATGGAAAAGAGAACCATAAAGAAACATACACTTCACCTGGGTTTAAATCCACGAAAAAGGAGACCGCTTGGGTCACCTAATAGAACATGGATAATAATAAATTGGGTTCTGCATAAATTACGTCGTCAGTTTTAGTGGATGAAAACCGGCTCAGCATTGTGTCTCCTGACAGAAGTTTGTGAAAACAGTCAAGGTTCGACTTGTGTAGTTCTGTACCAGCCGAACTGCCATTAACTGGTCAAGGATATCACAAGTTTCAGTTAATTAACTTCCTAGTTCCAGTGGTTTCAGAACCGTGCAGAGTAGATACGTTGGCAGGCTTGAATTAAATCCCACCACAGCCTTCGACACCGCTGGCTCATTGCTCTATAAAGAAGGCGAACAGCCATAGTACCAGAGCCATCTCAAAGAAAATTACCCTTCTAAACCTTCTTTTTTTCCCTCCTTTTCCTCTCCTCTAGACAGAATTTACCGCAGATTACCGATGCCGGTGTTAGAGGTAGTTAGTAATAGCGCGTGTGTTTCGTGTAACAGTGACGTATCTCACTGAATGCTTGAAGGTGAATCTGCAAATTTTTCCATTTTGAAATACAACATCAATTTTTAAACGACGTGCACCGAACAGTGAGGATGTGATACAAGTTTACTGCACAGGTCGAGATGAAACATCAACAGCTCTAGAAGATCATTAGCCTGGGTTCAGAAACGTAAGAAAACGGCATTTCAACATAAGCTTTTTTCCCCATGGCGCAACAACCCCTAGCGGGCAAGGGCCTCCTCATTGTCGACGCTTCACGATCACACTCAGACACACCACACTCGGTAGGACTCCTCTGGACGAGTGATCAGCCCGACGCAGAGACCTCTACCTGACAACACACA
>BLKM01000738.1:757365-907376 GCA_013340265.1 Coptotermes formosanus | reverse complement strand
GGGTTCAGGCAAACCAGGAGGGCTTGAAATTGAATGGTACACATCAGCTTCTGGTTTATGCTGATGATGTTAATATATTGGGCGGAAGCGTACATAGCATAAAGAAAAATGCAGAAGATTTAATTATTGCTAGTAAGGAGATTGGTCTAGAAGTAAATGCTGAGAAAACTAAGTACATGGTCATGTCTCGAAATCAGAATGCACGACACAATCACAACATAAATATAGATAATAAATCCTTTGAAAGGGTGGAAGAATTCAAATATTTGGGAGCAACCCTAACGAATCGAAACTCCATTCATGAAGAAATTAAGAGCAGATTGAAGTCGGGGAATGCTTGCTATCATTCGGTGCAGAATCTTTTGTCTTCGAGGTTGCTATCCAAAAACACAAAGATTAGGGTATACAGAACTATAATTTTACCTGTTGTTCTGTATGGATGCGAAACTTGGTCTCTCACGCTGAGGGAGGAACAAAGACTGAGGGTGTTCGAGAATAGGGTGCTGAGGAGGATATTTGGGCCAAAGAGGGACGAGGCGACAGGGGATTTGAGAAGACTACATAACGAGGAACTTAATGACCTGTACTCATCACCAAATATTATTCGGGTAATCAAATCGAGAAGACTGAGATGGGCGGGGCATGTGGCACGTATGGGGGAGGAGAGAGGTGCATACCGGATTTTGGTGGGGAGACCCGAGGGAAGGCGACCACTTGGGAGACCCAGGCGTAGATGGGAGGATAATATTAAGATGGATATTCGGGAAGTGGGATGGGAGGACATGAACTGGATTGATCTGGCTCAGGATAGGGACAGGTGGCGGTCTCTTGTGAATGCGGTAATGAACCTTCGGGTTCCATAAAATGCGGGGAATTTCTTGACTAGCTGAGAAACTGTTAGCTTCTCAAGAAGGCCTCTGCTCCATGGAGTTATTTAGTTAGTTAGTCAACTCAAGATCTGTATTAATTACAACAGTACCATGACATGGTAGTAGTCGCATGAAGATCTGTGTTACTTAAGAGATCACCGTAACACAGCAGCAGTCAGATGAAAATCTGCATTACTTGTGATAGCACAAGCAGGTGGTATCACTCCGATTAATGAAATTAACAGTGAAGGCACGCGAGAAACAAAAGAAAGTCATAATCGATTGTGAGTAAGTCTGCAGTAAGACAGAGAGAAATATTACAGTGTTAAGTAACATTAAAACACGCGTATTACGTGTTACATATTAGGTCAGGCAGTCATACGGTGCTTTCTTTAAGACAATAAATGGAGAGTGCTACTTATCCTGTGCGGTTTCCCATTGTTGATATTCAGCAGAGAAGGCTTCAGCTTAATGCTTTTAGGCTGTTTCAGTTTAGCGGCACAGTGATTCACTCATAACACAGCCCAGTATATAAAGACACAAAAGCACCTCCATGCATCCCTTCAACCGAAACACAAATTTTATTAAATTGCAATGTAAGAGATTACACTAAACTTTGTCAAACAATTCGGATTTTCAGCTGCAGTAGTTTTTAATAAACATTAATTTGTGTAAAGCCATAAACGGAACTTTTTATATAGTCCATAAACAATGATATCCTACATGTATTATACACTGCGTTTCGGCTGCTTCGTCTCTTCAGTTTCAGGTAGTGCTGAAGTTAAGAACATTTTGAGTGAAGGTGCATTTGTCACTGTGCGTGTTAAACGGCATGTGTAAGTGTGAAGCTCCACACTTTTTTTAAGTGTGTCATTCAACGACTATCATCGTTCATTCAGCAGTCCGTGTTACGACAGGTCTATACCCTCTTCCAAGGCGACTTCTCCACAGAAAGAGACAATTGTTATAACTACCTAGCGTCAGCGGTACGTGAATGCATGTCTATGGAAAATTAGTGGAATCGTGCTGATAGAGGAAAACCAAGTACTCAAAGGAACTCCGTCCCAGTGCCACATTTTTTTCATCAAAAATTGACAGTCTGGGGAAAAAACCTGGACCTATGCAGTGAGAAACCGGCGACTAGCTGTCTCAGCCATATCACAGCTTAACCTCAGTAGTATATAGAGGTGAGTGTTCAAATTTCACCCCAGACATTTTACCTCCGCGGGAAACCCCCCGGTGCCCATTGAATAGGAGGTCACGTGAGCTTCAGTGCCCGTCTGAAGGCTTTAAAGAAAAGAAAAATCTCTTACCTCTGGCGGGAATTGAAACACATTCCTTCGGTTTTCAAGCCCGTAGTCTACACTCTATACAGACCGGCTTCTGATGAAGAAAGTTTGGGCCTATAAATTTAGACCATGCTATGTTGTCATAAAGTGGTGTTTAATTAAGCACAAGGAAAATTTTATCTTTACCGTAATAAGCATAGGAATACCTAATGAGTCTGATCCAGAATTGGTTGTAACGTGCTGCGATAAGGGTTGTTTCTTCTTAGCTATATCAGTTTGTTGACGTTTCCTAACAACATCCTGTCACACACTAACTTTTTAAATACATTCAATTATCTCGGGAAACCTCATAAAATTCTTAGATGGCATAAACTCTACATAAAAATGTTTGCTACATTTTCACCTACACACAAAAGGGTCAGTGAGGGCGGATGTAACTTCCTGGAAAGCGATCCTTTTATCCCTCTATCCTAACAGAACATCTGTTTGTTGCACATGGCAGCACTGAAATGACTGTCTATGTTAGTCCCTCAGAGAGATTGTGCTGGCAATCTACGAAGCCTCTCTGGGGAGTACCTCCTCAAACCAACAAACTGAATGAGTCGCGTGCCATCTGTCGGTGATTTTAACTTTAAATATAAATCATTGCAATACAGCCATGTACTTGAAATATCTCATGATGGGGCCAGGAGAGAGTAGTCGGTGTAATGTCTCGCTACAGGCTAGACTGTTCGGGGTTGGAATCCCGGTGGAGGCAACGTTTTCCGCCTCTGTCGAGGGCGGGGCTGGGACCCACTCAGCCTCCTATATAATGGGTAACGGGTAATTCCCTGGGGTAAAGCGGTAAAGCGTGGCGTTGTGTGAATTTCATTTCCCCGATTTTCACGAAAATGACGCTTGTTCGAAAATGTTTGTAAAGAATTTTATACCCAGTTTCACGAAAATCCGACAAATGGTTTACTCTCAAAGTGAAGAAAAGGCGGACAGGCAGACCCAGATTGTCTCCAGCCAGATGTTGTTTCTGGCCTTGTAAAGAATGCCTAAGTATCGAACTTTATCAAATTTTTCAAACATATCACCTCACACAACGTATGAATACGCAACATACCTATGCACGTCATGAAGGCACACGGACGAACGTAGGTAAAGCGCCACTCATATGGACATTTTGGAGAAGAAAAATTTCCTTGCCCTGCTGGTATTCGAAACACTATTCCTGGTGTGGTCATCCCGTAGCCTTGTCATATCTCCGACTGGGTTATCTATGCTTTCAAATCTGTATACGAGTACGTACGCCTGAAAGTAGATGTTATTAAAACTGCTCTCCTTGCGAGTTTATTTTCATTTTATTAACGTGCTGATGGTATAAATATTTACAGCGTGAAGGGAGAAAATAAAACGTGTCTTAAGATAGTTTACGTAAGCAGATCGGCCCAGTGTAAGTATTTTTAACCCTATAAAAACTAACCTGAATTAGATTTAGACAGTAAACTCGTAACGTGCAGTAAACACACATCTTCTCGATTATAAAAACCTATCAGTTAATGCTGTATAGGGAATAGTCGCTATTTTTTCTGAGGTTCATACAAAGCACATAAATGCATCGCGCGGACAGAACGTACCAGGTTTAGACGCATTCGCAAAATTACGAAAACCGACGATTAGCTTCGTTATGTTTGTGTGTCAGTCCGTCCGTCTGTCTGTTCACATAGAACAACTCCACTCCCAATGTACAAATATTCGTGAAATTTGATATCTGAGTATTTTTCGAAATTCTGTCGAGAAAATTCGAGTTTTATTAAAACCTGACAAGAAGAATGGGTACTTTAAACGAATACCTATGTACATTTATAATCTCTCTGAGTTCTTCTTAGAATGGGAAAATTTTTCAGACAAAAATTTTGCAGAAAATCAAAACACATCTTGTCCAGTTTTTTTTTTCGAAACTTGTGCCGTTTGTGAGAAAATGTGGGAAATTATGGTACGTCTGTACCATATAACAGATAACAATATAGTACAGCGCATGTGCACTGCATGCTGGATAAATAACGCTATAAACACACACCCAGAATATGTAATACTTATTTCTATTCCATGGCAACAATGGTTAAGCGAACGCGCATCAATATTACGTTATACGTACATTGCGTCTCTTGTTGACTGCTGAACTTGGTGATACATAAAGCAGTCACTGGATATTAAAGAGTTAACCTGTGTATATGCACATCCAGACTGACCACTTTAAGTGTAACATATGGCGATACAAGTATCTTATACATGTATATATATTCTCAGTATTTGTTACGAAATAGATACTTATTTCGCCACGTCCTTGTGCTTGTTTTTTTTTAAATAATTTTGGCACCAATTGACTGAATTTCAAAAAACATATTTTCGTAAACATCATATCACGTAATATCCCTTAATCTGTATTTGCTACTACCAACAACATCACTACGGTACTAATTACCACTTGTTCAAGACGTGAAGTTTGTGTGGTGCTAGAGCTCGTGGAATTTCTGTCCTTGCGATAATCTTTCTTATGAAATTTATAATAACAAATCTGTCAGGAGAAAGTGGTGTTTAGCTTTCTTTTTGAATGTGATAAATAATATATCATTACACTAAAACATGTTGCTATTGTAAAAAGAACTACAGTAAATAAAAACAAGTACGAAATACTTCGTTAGCTGTTACAAACCGGGTGACTGCGAATTGAATGAATGGAATGAAAATTTCTGTTGATGTGTATTATGAACTAAATGGAACATGTAGCATAATTATTATTACTTATTACGTGATTGTAACTTCACTGTAGATTATAAGATAAACGTTTAAAGTTAACTGTAATTAAATTCCTCCCACTGCTATTTGTTAAACCTTGTTTTGAGAGATGCGAGTTCTAACGACGATGACTATGCCGATTACCGACTTATGGGGCAGGATGCCGTGTACTTTGGTGGCTGTGTATAAGTGTGGGAGTGTTGTCTCCACGGTTAGGAAGTTATGAAAGGTAGCGGTAGCACTTTTATCTGCACCTTTGGCAAATACATTTAAAGTTACAAATGACCTCATAATATCAAATTTTAAAAATCTTGTTCTTTATTATCTTTGTAGCGCTTTTCTTTGGTACTTGGTTTGATATCCGTTCCTACCACTAATCCCTGGCTTTCAGCTTCACATCATATATTTCCAAGAACATTTGTAGTGATGAAAAGAAGCTTCTGGAATAAATTCCAAACTTGCCACAGAAACTGGCAGCAAGGTGGTTTTATTTTTTCGAATTATGCAGGAAGAACACAGGAAATGTAGGTTAGATTAAAGTAATATTCCTCAAGAACTGAAAATCCCAGGAAGTAAAACAATACCTACGAATTTAGGTAATTTCATGGAAATTAATGTGAAAAAGACTGTTGGAATTGACAGGAATATGTTTGACTTCAAAGAGTTAATTATCGAAAAATACATCACCCTATTTCAGTTTCGTTCTTCATTTCCTTCACACTTTCCACGTAATAGTCACTATCACTTTCTACCCACCAACTCAAATCCTTTTTATAGCGTCATAGCCTATACAGCTTCATTAAGGAACCCGTTAATATTGATACCATGTATGCTTGATGACGTCAAAAATAAAAAAATGTTTTCTCCGGATCCGTGGAAGCAGAGTTGAAGTACTGTCTGCGGCCCTCTCTGCCGTCGTAACATCATATAACAGACGCGAAACAGGACATCAAGTACCACTTCTAACCCCTCTTCCACCACCACTATCTGTAAGAGTGTTATTGTGCTAGAAGGAGTTCTGCACTCCTGTTGCCCATCGGCTTCATTTTTAAAGTCCCACCTCTTCTGAAGCATTACACTGCAACTCTCATTAAGAAATACACCTTCAAATGCTCCACTTGCAATCTAAGATTTAAAAAATCGTTATTATTGCACTTCCAATTAATGTTGTGTGATTGTTTTACCGCCTTGAAAGCTGCATTCAGAAAGAAGGCAATTATTATCATCATCACGTAGTCCTTCCATTCTTCCAAAGCAGCAAGTGCTCCAGAGATTGAAATGTAGTGATTCCACTTTCAATGTCCTGTATACTCTCGTTTTATTAAGGTCATCTTTTAGCTGCTTACGTTCCCATCCTCTTCTTTCTGTCACTTCTTGCTTCAATAAATTGTTTTCGAAGGCAGTTCTTACGCAAGATGTGGCCAATCAATTTAGCCTTCCTCCTTCTTATTGTATATCGGATGTTCCTCCTTGATTCTTTGTAATTCTTCTTCATTTTTCATACAATCGGTCCAGCTGATCCCTTCCATTCTTCTCCAGCACCACATTCCAAACTTTCAAGACACTTCTCGTCTATTTTCCAAAGTGTCCAAGTTTCAGCACCATAGAAAGCTACATTCCAAATGTAGCATCTCATTAGTTTCTTCCTTCAATTTAATTCAGATTTGCTGGTGAGGACGGTCTTCTTGTTAAATGCTGCTTTTTCCATGGCGATTTATATTTATACAAAAATGACGGCCTGAGTGTCTGTCCAGAAAGTCATGTGCGCAAGCGCTAAAAATGTCAGGGATTATATTTCTCCCTGTGGCTAAACTTACGCTATCGCTAACACTTCTTCCCTTGTCTTGTCATGTTATGTCATGTCACTTCATGTCACGTCATATGTTTACTAGTGATAAAAGTATGCGAAGAATTAACAAGTCACAGCCTATTTTTATCTGTAACGTTTAAAATTCTTCTACTGTTGATACTTGACGATAAACGTGTGTTTCTAAAACTACGTACTTACACTTTAGTATTCTTTGTGTTAATATTTAAAGAGTAGCGACAATAAATTAACTGCGTTTAGTCCCATAATAATAATAATAATAATAATAATAATAATAAATTTTATGTTGAACTGCTTGGGATTTTTGTTGAATTTTCAACGAGCATTAAACTATTTTCTACACAGGGTATCGTACACTTCTGTCCAAATGGGACAGAAGTAAATAAAATGGGAAAGTTTAATGCAACGTGGCATTCAAATGTTTGCTCAGCAAAGGGAATATATTTACGAGAGCAACATACGCTATTTGTGTGGATACGTGTCCTTGTAAATCACTTTGTAACGGACAATTATACATAAGCTGCAGTGTGAGTTCAGCAAGTGACGTAGAATTATGTGAAATGACAAGTTTAAGCGTAACAACTCTACATGACCTTGACGCTTTTGTTGCTCTGGTAGGCACTCATTGCATTTATTTTACGGCATTGCCGATAATCGCTTTTCGGTTAATGAAAGAGTGTGGAGACGGAAATGAGTTTGCACAGCAATTCACAGAACGAAAACCGAAGACCCCCTTTACTGAGATCTTTTGCCTTATGACACAGCTTTTTTGGTATGTACAAACGTTACAGCGACAGGTGCTACCTGTATTCTATTTCGCCACGCAGAGGGTTCAGTTTAATTCAGTATAGCGATGGTACCCACGCTGAAAAGTATCATAACCAAAATATAAATAAATATGAAACCATAAGGTAACAAAGTGTGGAACGTAATAATTTATAGAACTAACATAGACAATGAGCAGTACGTGTGATAACTGATACTATTTTCCGTCGTGAAACCGGCTACGCTGGCTGAGAATTTTAGTATCCATTCAATGTCTCCAGGTAAACACTTCAATCTGATCGCAACAACTTCCTTCCAAATACTTTCTAATTAATTATTCACCTGCTACTTACCATCGAAGCTACAAAGCCAGGCACACTAAGCGCTTGCGAAGGCGAAACACAAAGCAATAATTCATTCCTTCATTTTCAGGCGTATGAAGCCTGTTCGCTCAGCGATCTTCTTTCATATAGGTCACCCATGATATGTCTATGAAGGCACAGACGGGAGGCGGTGATAGGTACAGCTCATAAATTATTACAACCCGGTAACAGAAGGAGGTGAAAGCCAGCACAATGTCCCTGCCACTTTATCCCCGGGAATACCCCCGGTACCCACTGTGCAGGAGGATAGTTGGACCTGGGGCTGGGTCAGGACGGCACAGAAAATCTCCCCTCCCCCAGGATTTGATCCCCGGACCGTCAAGTACGGAACGAATAGCTGTACTGGCAACGCTATCCCGGCCTCTGTGTTTCGCATAATAAATTAATGATGTGCCATTGCACGCTCCGCCCGCCTTCATAAATGCGTTCAGTCTAACCTTCTTTCTTGAATACAGTAACGAGTACTGGAAGTACAACAAACCAGCGGAATTTGTAGCCTTTACACCGCTCCCTTTTCCTTTATTTTTCCATTCTTTGGTATGGTCAGATGAGACAGTGTACTGTCAAGCTTCGTGTAACTTGAAACAGATCCATTGCGAAACTATTTCGATGCACGTGAGACATTATAACAAATTATATCACCGGGTGACATAAATTTAAATGTTCTATTATTCGTATCCCTTCTCCAGTAACGTAAGTGCAGCACTCTTACATGGGGAGGGATGTAAAGTTCCACAACAGTAATCGGTCTTAGATAGCGAAAATTGCTGCTAACGTGGTATTATCAGCAATATCCTGCCAACACTGTGACACTAACGTTTTGCTGATAGTTTCGTGCTTCTAACATTTTACTGCTAACATATGGCTGTTAACATCGTAATGCTAACACTGTACTGCAAACACTTTACCGTTAAAGTTGTGCTTCTAATATTGTGTTACTAACATTGTGCTCCCAACACTGAGCTGCTGATACTGTGCACTTATATTGTGCTCATAACGATATGCTTCTACCAGTGTGCTGATAAAACTGTACTGCTAACATTATGCAGATAACACTGCTACTAACACTGTGTTATTAAATGAAGGAAAAATGTTTTATTTTATTAACGCATGGCTCTTGCCTATGTTGCCTCCGAAAGTGCGGCTCACAGAAATCATCCGGATATCCATGCCTGGTAAATATGCTCTAAGAACACTTTCTGCACAAGTTTATTTACATTTGTAACATTTTTATAAAATGCATTAGCAGACTTTTTAAGACCCTGTTCATGATTTAAGATCATTTTACCTTCCTTTATAACAACAAAAAGCATTCTTAGAAGGCCTTGTATTTAAGATTAGACACTTTCCTTTCACCTCTTTTCCAATAGCGCATAGAATGCTTTGACATGCTTAGAGCGGAATGAAGTGAATTCTTTAGTCCTTTACACTCTAGCGAGTTCACAAATTATTGTGGATTCTACTTGAGTTCTGAGAGTTGAAGTTTCTCCTTCTTTCGCTGATACAAGATGTTCTAATAAAGCGAATATCTATTACACTTGCTATTATAAAATCACCAGATAAACAAAGAAGATTATACATCATACAAGACTTTAATACTAACCCAGCATGCTTCAGAATTTAAATGACTTTTATAACAGATTTTAGACACAGTGTAGATGGTGAAATTTAATACAAGAAAACTATAACAGGTTTGAACTAAATCACAAGTAATTTATACTCTGTGCATAATTCCAACCAATTGCATTTCTATGACATATATAGGGCCTATATTTTGTACTATTTTATGAAGGATACTTCAATAGAATGTGGCGAATTTAAGACCGCTTTTTTGATTAACTGGGTGGAATATAAGAAACATAATAATTTAAGGAGTATCTACGGCAAAATGCCGTTTACTCTTCGTCTTTTACTTATTAAAAATCACATTTCTTAACTGCTCTGTCTGGTATGCAAAACATTCCTGCAATCGTGATCGGAAATTAACCATAAATGCATGAAGGCACTTCCTCCTGAAGTTACAGTACGTCAGTTACAGTTGGGCTCTGGATACCATCATATTATGGGGCGAAAGGGCGCGTCAGGGTCGAAATTAGACCCGCTGATAAACGTCTGCTGCGAAGTTAGGTTAATTTCCGATCGCAATTACACGAATGTACAGCACGCCAGGAAACCCAATTAGGAGGTGAAATTTAAAGAAAAAACAGAAAACATATATTAAACGGAATTTAATACTGATAGTCCATAATTTTTTTAAGTCAACCCGATTCATCAAAACAGCTTTCTTAAAATCGTCACATTCAGTCGCCGCTTCCTGTAGTATATATTCCCTTATATGTTTCGGCTTAAATTATAAAATAGAACAACATATATTTTTCCACAAAAGTGAAATTAGCAGGAATTCTATATAATAAATATTTCTACTACACAGAATACCTAAAATATAGGCCTGAAGTGTAACAAGTTATATCTGATCTCCAGCGTGATAACTTATAAGATTATAGGAATAGTATACATGTTGTCAGTGATAGGTCGGTCATAAGATTGAAAGTTATAACAATTGCTTATCCCCTCAAAACAAAAGTTAGTAAATAAAACAACTGCGTTCACGAATAAATTAAAAGCGTATTCAGTTTAGGGCACAATTAATGCCGTTACTTTCAGATTATTTTGCAATTCTGTCCGTTATCTGTACATGTCAAGGTTAAGATTTTCAAGAATGTAATTTGATGTGTTTATTGTGGGTGTGAAAGTTTGTCCGTCACAATAAAACAAGAAAATAAGTTGAGGGCATTTGTGAACAGAGCACTGAGGGGAAAGTTTGGACTTCAGAATGTTGAATCAAGAGGCTGGAGAAAATTTCATTCTTGAGTCAAACTGCAGAATAAGTATTCTAAAGATACACCACTGATTAATTACATGGAGTAGCTCTCTTCTTGAGATGCTAACATTCCTTCAGCTAGCCAAGAAATATGTCGCCTTTTACTGAACTCGAATTTGGTTGCCGTGTATAAAATTGCGATTTATTTATTCAGGAATTACGGCACTTAAATACAGAGAGTGCATTCTAAAGTCTGTAGGTTCTGGTATACTGAAAATTCATTAAAATACTCTAAATAAATAACTAAATAAATAAATACAAACAAAAGGCTGCAGATGTATCGACATTGTTCAAAGCGTTGCTGTAGTGTCAGGGCGAACGGTTAATATTGTACGTGAGGAATACTGGTTTACAACCCCCAGAAAGTTCATTTGCGTTCGAAACACACGTCATTTTCATGTTGTCTGCAATATGATTATTAGTATTACCTTTTCTCTATCAGTTTACAGTACTCATACTTAACTCTTTAAATAAGAAAAATAATTTGAATTATATTTAAAAATTCAATCTTTACTGCGCAGTGAACATAAACAGATTTGGTTTTGCAACAAAGAAAATTGAGAGAAAAATATAAAATGATATTTGATCAGATTTTACTTATTTTGGAAATTAAATTTTTACAGCCTGTAATACCTTGATGTGCATTAACTTGTAGATACACGTACATTTATGCCTTCTTGCTGTTATTCTTAATTTTGTGCCGAACCGTGTTTGTAGACTTTTTACTGGCTTATAAGGTTTTTTTTAGCGTTATATGGTTTACATTTTGGTACCAAATGTAAAAGAATTAATTACAAACAGAGATGTAAGATGGCAGCGGTAAATTGTAAACCAATACTAACTGCAGTGTTGAGGCAACACTGACTGCAGTGCTGAGCCAATACTAAACGCAGAGCTGAGGCAAAACTGGCTGCAGTGCTGAGCCAGTGTTAACTGCAGTGTTGAGGCAATACTGACTGCAGTGCTGAGAGAATACTGGCAGCAAAACGCAAAGCAGGATGCGAGGTGTTGGAAAGAAAAGTTGGAATGGAGCACTAGAAATGAAGCATATTGCAGAAAATAAGAAAGTCCCAAAGCAAATATTTTAATGGATGAAAATTTTATGTCTGCTTGGGTCAAAATATATTAGTGAAGAATAAATTAATTAAAATAAGTAAATTAAAACACACGTATATAAAATGACTGCCTTTGGGTTACTCCTAAGAGCAGGGTCATATGTTGAATCCGACGTTTCGGAGGGACGTTATGTATCAATATTCGGGGTGATGTTATCAGATTCCCCTGAAAACTGAAGTGACTGGACATTTTCTCCTTAAAATCACTTCGGTATCCACTGAAATCTAATAGTGAAAAGGTTTTCCTTGTCCACGCCATGAATTCATACAGGAGGAGTGGAAGTAGATTTCCACTCATTATTAACTTCAACACTAGAAGAAGGTGTGTGGTCCGTTTCAGGGCCCCGCCTCCTTTACTCATGGGAAATCGCGAAGTCTACTAGTCACCCTGAAAATGGAGGCTGTACATCCTTCCTAAACCTTTCAACAAACCTATAACTTCGAGCGTTGTAATAAAAATTAGATAATCTCAGAAATATCGGCCATAGAAGGCTGAAAACCTTCATAAATAGGATATGCTGTGAGGAATAATTATTGTGCGAAATGGTGTACTACGTACTTTGCTGAGTGCTGACTGAAGATTAACAGGTTTGCCTTAGAAATTAATCATACCGTTCCATGTGTTGTGCATCTAACAATAAACAGAAATTGGTCTTTGAGACTTTGTCAGTGAAAGTTTCAAGAATGGGGCAAGCAGTTTCACAATATATATCACCTTGTACGTTATTATGCACGTACCTTTGTCCGCATGCAATAACTGAACGGCGGCTGGAAACGAAGTTTTATATTGCGGAAATAAATTTTTGGGAGTACAAACATTTTGCTAAAATCACACAAACACATTTCGCAATACATTTATTGCAAAAAGAAATGTTTCTAACAGAGTTTAAAGAAACGTGAAACACATGTTATGCCTATTACACTTCTCTCCATTTCACTCACTCTTCTACCTTTAGGTGTTGAAGGTTTACAAAGAGTTTCCATCTCTCACAGCCTCGAGCTATAACACTTACTCCTTTCAATCTAACTCCTCGTTCCTTCAAAATCTTCCGTATTTCTTCTTTTCAAGTCTGTCAAAGCTTTCCTTTGGGTCTCTTTCCGTGTATCTTAGCTTGCCAGGCCATTTTGGTGTAACTCTCAAAACGTGACAAAACCATCTCAACTATGCTAATGCTATCATCTCTTTGAGATGAATTATTCTTAATCCCATTCTTAGTGTTTGATTTCTGATCCTGTCTCTTTTAGTTTTCCTCTTTATTTTCCTTAAGTACCTCATTTCAGAGGCTCGCAATTTATGTCATGTTGGGAGGACAAATATCATGATTCGAATGCATGTCTTATTATTGGGATATATGTTGTTTGATATAGAGTACTTTTGTTTTCCTATTACAAAATGTTGTCCCAGGTTTTTCTGATAAAATTAAACGAAATTATGTGAACGCGCCAGAAGAGTTATAATGCATATGCGCGCATTCTCTACCTTGTTATTTGTCAGTGGCTTAACAGTACACGAGATTTAAAACGATATTTTAAGAAGAGCGTCTAAGTTACGAAAAAACAGTTGCGGACAGTTGTAGAAGTACTGGTGGTGGTGGTGGTGGTGGTGGTGGTGGTGGTGGTGGTGGTGGTGGTGGTGGTGGTGGTGGTGGTGGTGGTGGTGGTGGTAAGTGGGGACACTCGGTGCCTATTCTTTGAATTTCTAATGCTTCTTAGGAGAGTTCGCAAAATTTCGAAAGTGACTATTACCTTCGTCACGTCTGCCCGTCTCTTCGTCTGCATGTCTGTCCGTCCCGCATAGAACATCTCATCTGCCACTGGACGGATTTCTGTGAAATTTTATAGTGGCGTATGTTTAATACAATCTGTCGGAAGGATTCATATTTGGTTAAAAGCCGACAAACGTAACAGGCAACTTACATGACGGCTTGCGTACATTTCGGACTACTTTTTTAAGAAACATGTTTGCCGTCGATAATAATCGATAAAGTTAAATAATCGAAAATAATCTTCCTTGTTCTTCATGCGATTTAAAAGACTCATATTTAAGGAATATGAGAACGTAAAATTATAATTTTCTTGGTTATGTCCAGGTATCTTAAATTTTGTATGTACATTGATAGCGAGTATAAGTACATATTGTATACTAAATATTGTTTTTAAACCAGTAATTGCAAAATATTTCGACTCGAAAAGATTTAATTTTGTGTATGACCGATGAATGCAACATAAATTCAACATGAAGTATTAAATAACACGTTCTGCAAAGAAACTTAGCTACAGATTCTAATAACACTTATATCATCCTATAATATGTACACAATTATGAACTACTATTAAAAGTGGGACTACAGTGAGTTACATGGTGTGACCATCTGAGAGGAATACAGGCTGCAGATAAATTATCGCTCCTCAATGTTACGTTATACGTATGTTTCCTGTATTGTTGTGACAGAATCCAAGCTGCGTGCAGAAAGTTGTAACATCGGCGGGGTCCAAAGATAAAATTGTTTCGAGTTTCAACAACAACAGAAACGCAAAAAGAAGCAATAAAACAGTACAAAAGTAACCTTTGTACAGGATTACTAGAAGCATCGCAGAAGAACATTGAAACACCTCCTATTTAAATCCATAAAATATTTCTTTTCTGCTAAAAGATAAATATAAACTTGTGGGAAAAGAATAACTTGAATGTCTAAGCTGTTGCAACAAGATGTGAAATGAACTATAGTCAAGGGGGTCATCCTGTGGCACGAGGCACCCTTTAAGCGAGGAGAATTGTGTATTTCGTATTGGACATGATACACTATACAATGTTAGACGTCTTCAAGGCAAGCACTACAATAAGCACTCTCTCTTGGGTTCTGGGCCTGTCCAGCCTAACAGAAATACACAGATATTTAAGAATTGTTGATCCGCTTTTCAAGGTATAAGAACTTTTCTGGAGAAACAGCAAGAAAATTCTCCCCAGAAATAGGTGAATATCTATCAGAACACATTGCGTCATATCCCAGAACCGTATTATTCAGGACAGTTTCCCAGAACAATCCATGCAGGTACTATTTTCATACGTTACGTTCGTAGTCACCAATAACAAGAAAAGCTTAGTGGTGTAAACACAGTCGAACTCGGACGTAACGTCATGAAAGGCACTGAATATTTTGTGTCGTTGTAAACGGTGTTGTTATAACTGAAAAGAATAATGTTATAGTTAACAGTGGGGAATTAATTGGTACCACACAATATCTGACGCTACAGACATGGTGAGGCATAGACGGATGTCGTTATAGGCTGCTTCATCTGTATTTCTTTGAAGATATGGGTGAGCCATATTTCGACGCGGTGAAATTATTTTCAGACGTGCATTTACGCATAGGTTGGCAGAAAGTGGAAAAAATTAATAAGCCTGTTTTCACAGATGCTTTTAGTGTTTTGACATAATTGACTCCTGAAGAAGGACTAAGATCCGTGGAGTTACTCAGTTAACTGTGAGCGTAACCAATTCAGCACCACGTCATGGAGACACATAAATGGCTGGAGTTCTAGTTCCATGCATGCAAGATGTTTAATTAATGAATAAATACGTTCTTCATTTGTGTGACAGGATTCGTCTGTACTTATGTCCTCCCTATCTAAATACATGTACATACACGCGACCACAGGCACAGCCAGAATTTTTCTTTGGTGGGGATTGTGGGGCTGACCCTATGTAGGTATAAAACTTATGTTTGATTTACAAATATATATATTGAAAATCATGTCACAAATACAACTATTACATGACAGTATTACGAAAAAATGTATATATATGATTCATGACTCACCTAGTTGAACTCACAAGGTCTAATCTCCTCGGTCTGTTTCTTGAGTTCCTCTGCTGACTTCAGTTTCCTTGTGGATATTGAGAAGGGCCAGTCCATTCATTCGTTCTTGTCCAGTTGTGTTTCGCAGGTATATTTTTATCCGCCGCAATGTAGAAAAGGGTCTCTCCCTGGTATTTGCCTTTATCGGTAGAGTGGCGAATACTTTTAGCAGGACGAAATATTAGGATACAAATTTTTATCCTATTGACTAATCGTAGTTTTTGGCGGAATTCATGAAGCTGTTTTATTGCTGTAACGTTGGTGCCACAATTTTAGTCCCCCTTCCAAAATGACATCGTTGCATTCAAAACCTCCGTATTATAAAAAATCTTGGAAGCTTCAGAAAATTTTCTATTTGAGCCCTGACCAGGAGTCAATAGCGAGGAAAAGGAATCAGTGACGTATTTATTGCTTAATAAATCCGTTATTTGATTGGTTTATGACGTGGTCATTGAACGGTACGAAAATAGATCTGCAGTAGAGTTCTTCTGCAGACTGTGGTGGCACATTATCACGATGTTCTTGCCTTGAAAAACTTTCTGGTCGTTTTAATTCAGTTCCAAGTGATGCGGCTTTTCTGGAATCCATTTCATAGATATTGCGGAATGTGTCTTGCGATTTATTCCGCACATATTTTAATTGAGCCACCATATAGAAAATGTAATTTAGTGCTGTTACAAGATCACATTCAGCGGTGTGCAGCGTTTTATTTAAGGGCAAAGTATAGGAGAAAAATTTCTATATGGTGTCGAGCGAAATAATGAAAGTAGTTTCAAGAATAGAATTCAAAAGGACCATTGCAGATGGGAAAGAATCTCTATCCTACCAGGTGATAATTTCTTGCATAGATTAATACTGTAAACAGCATCAAATAGTTCTACCATTACCGTTAGAGATTCATGACGCTTTATCCATCGAGTTGGACAGAGCTTTACAAGTTTTGTTTTACTTGATTCTGCAGCTTGTACAGAAATCATTCTTTGCAACACTTCACTTCTTAGGTGGATTTAAAAAACTATAAATTTTTCCATGACTCCAATGAAGTTTTCGATAGTGTGTATATCTTGTGCTTTCCAACGGCCAAGTTTAAAGCATGCGAAGCGCAGTGAACATACAAGGCCTGCGGAAATAAAGATGATACGATGCTTTGTACACATTTGACCTACCCACTCATTGATGTCGCCTCATCGTAACTTTAACCTCGCGAGTATACGAGATCAATTTCAAAACTTTCGAACTTTCAATAAGAGTACTGGCCAGTTCCTGGCCAGACGTGTTACTTACTGACACAAATTAAAAGAGTGTCTACAAATTTTACTTCAGTTTCATCCACATAAGTTACAAAGGGCGAAAATTTTTCAGTTGTGGAAATATCGGTGGTTTCTTCTGCAGGTATTGAGAAAAATTTAACATAATTTACTCTGGACACAATTGTTTGCAATATAAGATCGTTACAGGTGTTCGGAATTTCGTTTTTTATCTTCCAACTTACGTATGTGGCACTTTTAGCGCGTGTTTGAATATGCTCCTTTAAATCTTCATTTCTGGTGTCAGTCCGGAACAGAGTATTTCAAGGAATTTGCCTTCATTTACACTTTGCTTGTTCTGTATGGAAAATTATCCGAAGTCTTTATAACCACGTAGCGGTATTCCTTGTCTTCCGCAAACATTTACGGTTTTAATCTGACATAATCTTACACGTTTTTCTTATAACTGCTATGTCATTTGGTTTTTCACCTGCACTTGAACAAGGTTTAGCAACTTCTTCATCTATGTGTCAACGGAATATTCCCGAATTTCGCCACTTGCTATGTCTTCAAAATTAGCTTCCTTCACATTCACACAAGCAACGATTTCTCGGTTCCTTGTATCACGTGGTTTAATTTAATGATTTAATTCCTTTTTGAAAATAATGGAAAAAATTGTTTCTGTGTTTCATTTGTCACTCATGGTAAGAGGTCAAAGTTCAAATAAAATTAAGTTGACCACTCTGATCTATCATCCTGGCAGGCCCATTGCAATCCTGATTCAATGTGTTGGTGGCAGCTTTTAGGAGGGTAATTGCAGAAGCGTGGCTTTAGTGTGAATTACGAACATAAGACTGGACTCTGTCCAATTTCCATTATGTTAGCTGTGTGAAGTCTAACCGTTCCTAAGCCCACTCTAACGCTTTCGTAATTATCCCACTGTAATACTTTCGTAGTAATCCCAGTGTTAACACTCCAGTAATAATCCCACTGCAACACTTCTGTAACAGTCCCACTATAACACTTTCATAATAATCCCACCGTAACACTCAATTATAACCACAATATAACACTTTCGTAATAGTCCCACTATGACACATTCACAACAAATCCCACTGTAACACTTTCGTAATAATCCCGCTATAATATCTTCGTAATAATCCCACTGTAACACTTCCGTAATAATCCCACTGTAACACTCCCGTAATAACCACAATATAACACGTTCGTAATAATCCCGCTATGACACATTCACAATAAATCCCACTGTAACATTTCCGTAATAATCCCATTGTAACACTTTCGCAATAATTTCGCTGTAACACTGTCATGTACAACTTTGCAAAGGAGTGAGTCAGAATTTTTCACGTGCACTTTTTAACTGCCTGTGCAATTCCTGCTTTCGATTTCTAATTTTCGGGATGAACAACGTCACGGCCCCTAAAGTTCCGAAGCAAAATACTGATAGGCTAAAGTCAGTTTACCTGAGGGTGACTCAACACATTCATCACAACGGCGCGGCTAACTAAGCCAGATTCATAAATAAGACTAAATTTCAAATTTTGAATAGCACCTGAAATCCTCACCGACAATAAAACCGCTTACTGAACAATTACCTTATTCAAAAGTGTTGTACACCAGAAAGCTTTCAAGCAGACAAAACTACCCCTGGTTTAATCACAGGCGAAGAATGCAAATTTATGAAATACCTCTCTGTCATCTGAACACCTGGCACCAGCCAGGTAAGACGTAATGGCTCCGTACCAGGTGGGGTCACCCTATAAATTGTATCCTGGTCTTTCACGTGACAATTATTTACAGTACTTCTTACTTTGTCAGCTCTCTGAACTGGAAATATATATAATTAGGAAACGCACTTAAGGTCGCTGGACAATCACCAAATAATTGGCCTACTTTGATTTCTGACTGTACAAGAATCGGAAACATGCTCTCCTAATCCCAGTTCAAAATCTTCAAGCTGATGTATAATTAGGTTACAGGGAATATTGAAACTGAAGAATAAAATATCTACATATTCGTAAATTTGTTTATACTTTTTCAATTTCTAATGTACTAGTCGTCAGCCTCCTTCAGAGTCTGATTTCCGCTGAAGCGTAAATTGCGTAAAACTTTTGATATCATCGTGTAATTTTTTTTTTTGTTTTCTCTTTAGGGGGCTGCAGCCCAGCAGCCCTCCCCTCTTGGGTGCGCCATAAATACTGTCAAATAACTATAAATCGCAGCCGTTCGGAAACAAATAATTCCCCAACAAGTCAAGAACCCCCAATAATTTATGGAACACATATTCACAAGCGTCGTCCACTTGTCTCCTTCTGGAGCCAGATAAATCCACCCCACGCCCTACCATTCTATTTCTTTACCTCCCATCGAATTATTCCCCTATTTAGTCTGGGCCTTGAAAGTGGTGCCTTTCCTTCAGGTTTCCCCTCCAAATCTTGTATGCAATTTCTGTTCCTCCATACGTGCCACATGCTTCGCCCATCTCATCACTCATGAAGTAATCACCTTAATGATATCTGATGAACAGTGCAAATCACGCAGCCTCTCATTAAGCAAATACTAATGACATCTGCAACGCTGCATAAGTACACGAGACGCGGCAGTTTAAAAGGCCGTCATCGATTTAATATATTTCAGTCAAGGTTTCCATCGTAGTCACAGTCACGTGAATTCCGAATACTTTAGGGGATAAGTAAATGATTCGTATCATCCTTCAATCAGTGTAATACAGTAACGTAACGTAAGTTTTAACATCGCTTACCTATAAATTTTATTATAAACAGCGCACCCTATAAATACGGCAATTCACTTCTTCACATGCGTAATTAATCATACATATATAATATTAATGAATGAGAACGTAAATCCCATTCAAAAGGTTTATATCTGAAAATAGAAATGCAAAGTTACTGTTACAGCTTGTTAAATTTAAATAGCTGCTAATTCCAGGAACAATTTTCCTAAAGTTGTCCCCGACTGTCAACTATCAACATCAATTCTGAAAATCGAAGCCTTGTAATTCAAATGGGTGCAAAATGTACATATTTTATCGAGAGTGTTCATGCTGGCTGCTACCACTTCTTCAGACTTGGGTCCTGAGCAAATGGGGTTAGATAGCTTTAATCCTGCATCATGGGTATAATGGATTATAATGCAGTAAGGAAGAAAACATAGCGTGGTAAGCAAAGTACTGTAGTGAAGAAGGGACTGTGGTGTGATAAGGGACAACAGTGTGGTAAGGAGGTGACTAGTGTGTGGTAAGGAAGGGACTGATTGTGATCAAGAAGGGACTAGAATGTGGAGAGTGTGGTAAGGAGCGGACAAGTGTGTGGTAAGGAAAAGAATTTAGTGTGATAAGGCACTATAGTGTGATAAAGAAGATACTGTAGTGTGGTAAATATGGGGCTAGAATGTGGCCTGAGGCTGTAATGTCGTTAGGAACACAATGTAATGTGGTGAGGAAGGGATTTTAGTCTGATAAGGAAGGATTGTAACGTGATAACGAAAAGACAATAGTGTGATAAATGGACCAGAGTGCAGTAAGGACGGGACTACTGTGTGGTGCGGAAGGGACTGTAATGTGATAGCTAAAATACAATAGTGTGATAAGAAACGGACTAGAGTGTGGTAAGGACGGGACTATTGTTTGGCAAAGAAGTGACTGCATTGTGCTAACGAAAGGACTATAGTGCGATAAGTAAGGGACTGTAGCTCCTTCGAAAGGGAACTAAGATGTTAAGGGCGGGACTGCAACGCGTTGAGGGACGAAAAATAATGCGGTAAGGAAAATTCCGGTGTGTTAAAGACTGTGGGACTGGATTCTGGTAAGGAGGAGATTGAGACAGGTAAGAAGCTGGCGTAATTGAGAAAGTACGTGTGCTTAGCAGGCACGCCACTCTCTCTCTCTCTCTCTGTCTTTCTCTCTTTCTTCGTTTATCCTTCATTTTTCATTTCAAAAGCGCGCAGTCGCTACTGATAAATTGCCAGCGACCTGAGTTAAATTAAAAAACTGACGCAGTGAGGAGGGCTCCTTAAGCGCAATAAATCAAAAACCGTCCCCCAAGTTCATGCGTGACTTGGAATCAAATGTATTCCTTCCACGCAATATTCCTACTCTTCTCAGTTGTTGTCTTACAACTCTGTGTCTTCGAACAGTTACATTTAGCCAGAACAAAGCGCGGAAATTTGTACAAAGGTCTTTTAGGCAGTACCTTTTCCCTCCTGAATATGGTGCACGACACGAAGCAGTAAAGGGTATACTTACAAGAGGAAGATACTGCAAAATTTGTAAACTATGGTCCAATACAGAGTACCTACATACTACACCTCAGCCTACAGGCCATACACAACATACAGGACGAGATCCACAATACTTTTTAATGTTTAATACTTTAACATCGACTCGTCTAAAACTACGTCTATATATTTTACACTCTGATACCTTCAAGCAGATTTATTTTTAACTACCACTTCAGGCATGGAGTATTTATTATTTTAATCCATATTTTGACCGGCAATACATCTTGAATTGTGTCATGCATAAATAGTTTTACTGTGAAACCATATACTTTATATTTGGATGCAGGCAGCACTTGTAACATTTTGATGCATACACCTGAAGATGGTAATTTATTTATCGACACATATATAAGGGTTGAACATATATCTTACAGTTGTCAATGATGTTGTGCATTTGTTGGTTGATTTAGACTTCCGATAAAAGCAAGGTACACAAAAAGAAATTTGTAAAATCTCTCCCACTAAGATGGTATCGTCATGGTGAAAGAATGCAAACAAAAGAGTGCTACAACAAACAGTAACAGCTACAATGGAACGAACAAGGAAGAGAGGTAGGCCACATAAAAGATGGAGAGAGGAGGCTTAAGAGGGTCCAAATATAATGAGAATAAAATACAGGCACCAGTGACCAGAGACTGCCGGGAAGTTTGTGCTGGAAACCAACGTCCACAATGGACTGTAGCGCTTGAGGAGGAGGAGGAGGAGGAGAAAAATAATAATAATAAGAAGAAGAAGAAGAAGAAGAAGAACAACAACAACAACAACAACAACAACAACAAGATACATGTGACATATTTTAACACGTATTACATTTTTCACTTATGCATGAAAGTGGAGAAATCCGTTATGCGAAACGAGTTATTAAAAGTGTCTTAGAGGAGATGGTTATGTTGAAACGCTTCTTCATGTCATTACAGACAGAGACAGACTTACATTCGGAAAATTGATCCTTATGGTTACAGTAATAACTACGTATTGCCGGAGATGCCGGACAGTAAACAGAAGAACCGTTACTACCAATAAATCCTTATTGCTCTTAAAATTGCTGGTAGAAAATCTACATAGACTCTGAAGTGGCTGCACTGAACACATATATTAACAGAAACAATATTATGGACAATGTTAAAATTGACTGCATTGTGTTTCATTACATCAACATTAGGAAAAGGAAAATCTATGTAGGACACGTGGATCTCATTTGTTGCAAAATTTCGTAGACACACAATACGGAAAACATGCCGCACGCGGTCCTGTATTCTGTCCTTGATGAAGGTGATATGCGCGCAAAATATTAACTAGTTATAGAAGCACCTTGTGTTATAAACTGCAGCACTGCACACATCATAAGCAACTTGCATTCACCATCCAAAACGAAACCGAATTTAACGAAAACCATTCCTTTGTGATTATAGTACAAATATTAAATCCGTACCTGTCAAAACAGAAATAGTCTATTTATAGTCTGTAAATAAAATTTAATTGTGTTTGGACAGATACTAATTCAATTTTTGTACGGGCAGCCTGTTTACTTCATATCGACTCTACGTCACCCTTCCTTATCCGGTCTTCACAGAAGTCTCCAAGCCACACTTGTCTAGGCATTAATTACCTTCCTCATCCCAGCTACATACCCATCCCATCGTAACCTCCCAAAGTTTACTACGTCGTCAATAACTGGTAAAGGTAAAGTTAAAGTTGTCCCTCTCCACACCTTAAGTGAAATGGAGGCCTGCAAATGTATCTCCACCAGTTCTTAACCTCCGCGCTAGATGGAGGTGACTGATCAGCTTCAAGTTCCTTTCAATTTAACCCCGGAGGAGTGCTCCGGGGAAAAATTGAATACAGGTCTGGGTGGATCCCAGAGTCATTGTGGACGCTTCGTAGAAGACAGAAACGTCCCGCTCCTTATGCAATCAAACCACATTACTCTGTTTTAGAGTCCGTAGCCTAGTCACTACACCGACAGAGCTACCGTACCTGGCATGAGTAACAGGTCATCTGCATAAATAACGAACGTCTTCTACGTCTTTACCATTTATGAATTAAGCCATTTGACTTCTTACATTCAGAATAAACTCTGAAGTATGGATTTTATACGGTCCGGTTCCCATATCTTGTTACTTGGAAGGTACTTAAGGAATGCGGGGAGGGTGGATTAGGTATTCGCCTCGCCAGTGTACATGACTCAGCTATGCCACCAATTCAAAGACACTTATCACTTACATCAGAGTCACTATGCCGGCTCTAATGTTGTAGCGGCCGATGTATTTGGGACTGGTATTGTTCACTGGTATCTCCTACTATAAAGCAGTTACCATCACCAAACTCTGCCCTCCCTCACCTTTCGTCTTTCGCCAATTCCTCAACCCACAACTGTCAAGATGCGGGAAATGGGCTTTAGATACAGTTGAACTCGTCTGTAACATCATGAAAGGGACTGAATATTTTGTGTCGTTATAAACGAGTGTTGTTCTGAGGAGTACAAAGTTATGGTTAGCAGTGATGAATTATTTAATATCACAAAATATCTGACCCTACAGACGTGGTGTCTCATAGGTCGATGTCTTTATAACTGGCTTCGATTGCATTTGGTCGTGTTCCTTGTATGACGAATTGGCTAATCGCAAAGCCTGCACTTTTGCAGGAATATACACGCAAAAAGAAAACACATGGATGTATAGGCCTATTTATTTCAGGAATGCAATTCGCAACCACAATTCCAGTGTCCGATCGGTCTTTCTGCAACCAGACGTGTTTGTTACAGGCAGACGGTCAGAGAACAACGGTTTTTTGAACATCGAATTTCTGTTCCGAATTTATTCAGTTGATCGACCCCAGAAGACGTTACCACGCGCAGGAGCTATGATAACTTCAAGTGTTAGACCTAGGCCTACGCTCTTTATGTGCGGGTTTGCAGATTTCAACGTAAATTCTGTATGAAATTCGACTGTAATTGCTGAAATAGTGGTTTTGGTTATGAAGCAAGCCATGAAGAGACGGTGTATAGCCTCAACCATTTATCGTCTCTGGCCCAGTTGGACTTCAGCGGTCAGATTTACGCTCCTTCGGCTTTAAGCCTGAGAAGGAGGTCCTGTCACGCAGCAGACAGGACGACGGTTCAGCCCACAGCCTAATCAAAAAAGGGTGGTGGGATATCCTTGCTATTGGCGGGAATAAACAGTCATTAAGCGTGTAGCGTGATTTCTGTGCACCTGAAAGGACTGTTAATTTGAGCCATGCACAAAGCTAATATTTTTTACTCCGGACAACGACTTTGACATTCGCAGTGGTTTTGAACGGAGTAAGGAAAACCTTTCGATGTTTATGACCAGTAACCAAGGTGTTAAGTTAGAAATACATTGGGATAAGCTGCAGCCGCCTCTTGTGAATGAGAGTTAATTACTTTATATGAGACAGAATTTTATGTTTTGTTGTACCTGGCTAATTCTGTGCATAAATTTGGCTCTAGGCTTGTTGGATGCTAAACACCTAAAAAATACCGGCGATTGAAAAGTGAGAGAGGTTTATGTTTTTGATAGGTACTATAAGTTTTCTCCTCACGTTTAGCCAAAAGACAAGCGAATTCAACCCACAATATCAAAAGGTCAAAGCTTTACTCCAGAATAGATAACAATACTTTTACCGTAAATAATTTTTTGTGTGTGGACTCTACTTCATTGTGAGGTGGACACTACTTAAAGTGCGTATAATAAATATCACTTTCCTCGCGCGTCTCTGCGAGCAAGTGTGGTTTTGAACGGCACCTTGAAAGTAACTGCTGCAGCGGGCAGCCGGGTTCCTGTCTCACAGCGTGTGAAGCCGGGACATTCGTAGATCGATATTTTGCTTGCTGCTGCCCTCCCCACTTAACACATGGTGCACTCCGCTATTGTGAACGAGGTTTTACACACAGAGTCAGGACGACGCTGGACCTAGCAGAGGAACTGCTTAAACCCAGAAGAACCGGTAAGAAGGAAATAGGAACACCCTAAAGAGCAGGTTGCATTGTCTTTAATGTTTTCACTGAGCCAGGCCACAGTATTCTGTATAGTTATATACACACGCTAAACAGCAGAGCCACAGTGGCTCTTATTACCGACAGGGGCAATGCAACTTTCTCTTTACCACACCTTCCACACGCGTTCTGGAGCCAGTGGCGCACAAAAGACTGGGAGGGGGGGCGGGGGCTGCCGGGCCGCAGTCCCCAAAGACCCAAAACCGAAGTTTAAAGAACACAGAATTTGTAGGTATTATGATATCAAAAGTTTTACTTAATTTACCCTTAAGCTGAAATTAGCCACTGAAATCAGCTGTTGACTATTATATTAGAATACTGCAAAATAAATTAACAAAATGACAAACAAGAAGACAGAACACTGAGTCACGGAACATATACTGTAGTTATATTTTTATGTATACAAATGAAGTTGCAGACTGTTATTTTATACCTACGACATAACTTCTATAAGATAATTTTTAAAATCAAACATAAATTATATTCACCCTCAGCGTCAGGCCCCCCCTCCCAGCGAAAAATTCTCAGTGCCCACGTGTCTAGAGCCATGCAGTCTCCCATCAGAGGGCACCGTGGGCTCTCTCCCTACAGGTAAAGCGGCGGGGGACGTGACAAAAACCACTGATCTCAATCTAGTACCGAGATTAATAATTAATGGAGATATACCTCCATTCGCACATGGGAATTCATGACGTGCACGGGGGCAAAGTTATTTTGCGGTAATAGCCCCTGATGAACATGTCAAGATAATTGAACTGCTCAGAGGAAGTATAAATCCATCATTTAATCAGCAAATAAACAGGAAAATAAAAATACGTATAAGTTTTCACTGCTGTACAATCCGGAAAGTTGAGGGTTCGATTCCCAACGGTGTCATTGGAATGTTTCATGGAAATAATATTTCTGGCCGCGCTATGGCCCGGGTGTCGACTCAGTCTCTAAGAGAAATGAGTACCAGAAATATTTCCTGGTGATAAAGGCCGTCGGTGCTTATGGCTCACAACCTTGCCACTTTCACGTGCAGATTGTCTTGAAATCGGGGAGCCTCAACCTGCTGGAACCCTCAGAGCCTGTCCAGGCCTCTAATGGGATTGATTTGCTTTTCTTTTACGTATAAGTTCTGCGAAATCATAACTCAGCGTAGTAGCTGGCTACAGGATGAACTTCTGGTTTTTTATTTCCGACAGTCCAAAATGCCTGTCTTCCTCACTGCAACCAGCTAGGACTTCAGGTCCACTCAGCCTCTAATTCAGTGGGAAGCAGATGTTTCGTCCAGGGGTCAAGCGGTTGGGACGTGGATCTTACACCTGTATCTAATTCCGAGCTGAAGAATGGGTGGAAATATACCTCCATCCCCCACCTATCTTCATTATACACAGAAACGACTTTACCTTACTTTCCGTTACAAATGATTTGTAATGTTTGAATGTAGGATCACTTGAGGTTGTCTTGTACCCAGCATAGGTAAGCAAATGTGCCTTTGTACCTAAACTTCAAGCCCTGACTCTATGAAGCACTCATGGTAATGCTCTTCTCCTCGTTAACTTCGGCACTGTAACTGAAAACTTATCTTCACGCTCCTGCCTTTTTTAACGTAGCTCGTATAACCGGTACATATAACAGAGCAGTTTTCCCTGTCACATACCGAAAATTGTCCATAGTCACCCAATATGCAGTGTTGTCCAAACAATTACCCACAATTTTCCAAACCCACTTCGCTCCAGGACAAAATGAAATGTTAACATCTGTGTTAGATTACTCACCACTCTGTAACAGGTCTCTTTCCCAGGGGTAAAGCGGCCGGGGCGTGGCATTGAACTAACAAACTCATCTAGTTCCGAGATTAAAGAAAGAGTAGAGCTATATTTCTACTGCCCTTCTGGGCCTTCGTCGCCTGTTGTAAACTATACCTTTACCACCTTTACCTTACCACCTTTAAAAGGATTTGTTACCTATCTTTATTTTGTGAATTTGACCTGCACGCTGGTCACGAGGCATAAATATATACTTAGCGTTCTCAGCATTTACTTCTAGATCTATCTCCCTACTTGCGACTACTAAAGCTTCTGTGTATAGAATATAAATTAAACCTTAATATCATCATCCCAGACTACCATGTCTACAAAAATACTTTCTTCAAAATAAATTTCCATACACAAATTCTCAATCCTTTTTTCCCCCTTCAAACTACGTGACCAGCATATCCTACCATCGCCAGTAATACTAGGCCACGTGAAATAAATTCCTCTTGATTCCGTTCTTCTGCGTTGTGATCCCGTGAAGTCTGGTTGGTCGGTACAAACGCTTCGGAGAAATATTTTGGAACTCCAAGCACGGAAAAGTCTGCCCCAAATTGTTAGTTACCACCTTTCAGAATACATAGGCGCGTAACCTTTAAAATACTGCATTATTTCGAAATTAAGGGACGCCTTCTTTCACATTTTTCTGAACCGAAAATTAGGTTGCCCTTTCAATTCGCGTTATTACTTTCCACTCTCCTAAAGTCTCGAAAATATCATATTCCTCGAAGAACAAGTGACCTCACTAAAAGAGCAGTAAATTTTACAGATATTGTAATGTATTTGCTTGCAACAATTTTTACTTAAAACCTCTTTTTAAAAGAGGGGTGCGTCTTAATTTAGAAGTCGTCTTAAATTCGAAGTAAAATTCTTCAACACACTTAAAAGAATTAATATTTTCATCTCATATAATTTTTTTGAGAATTAAACGAGAACAGAATACATAAATAAGCACACAGATTGTGGTCTTTTGGGTTATGCTACTGTACACTCTGTTAGGCAGATACCACGCGTGGAAGGTACATAATACCTCTGAAGATGAAGGCAGAGTGCAGGACCGAAACGTTGATACGTACCTACCAGAACACACGATGCCTTACTCCAGACAAACACAATATGTGTGTTTATATGTGCCGATGAGTCAAATAATTTGATATTCCACATAAGAGTCATATTCAAATACCAGACAGTCGCTATTCTGTACGCTTCCCGGAACACCGTGCTGCTGCCTGGCAACCCTAACCTAGACAGCGTAATTCCAATATACTTTTCGCTCTATAGCGTCTCGCAACCTAACGTACAGATACTTCATACCTCTTTCAAAGGTGACTGTCTTCTGGATATTGATTCCAGGTGCTATGGTAAACAGATACTAACCCTTCGGTGGAATATGCTGCTTGCTTCTTCAGGGTAGGATGAAACAAAGTAATATGGCTTTCTTCTTTCAAGTGTACTGTGTTATACTCAAAATGAAGGCAGTTTATTGCCCCCGACACGTTGCCACATATCCATCAAACTGTCAGCAGGCCTCATGTTCATGATCCTGCACTGATGGAGCTATGTCGTTTGGTGCCCTGGGCGAGCAACCACAATGGCCTCCCCTAAAATAAACTGTAAACTGTAAGGTAGTCGCAATTATGAATTAATTTTGCTTTTACTTCCTCAATAATTTAAAAGTTCTTCAAAGTAGATTAATTTTTTTAATTGAAATATTCATTTTGCCGGCCCTTGACCTCTGCCGACAATAGTGGCCCATCCATCGCCGCCTCCCCTAGGCCTCTGCCAACATAACAACCTTAAATTTCGTACTAAAACTAAAAATGTAAATGACTAATGATATAAACGTCATACCTTTCCAGAAGCTTTAAAGGCAACCACCCCACCACCCATAAAAATTTAAACCTCCTTTCCATAAATAAAACATAATGTGCTCCACATCACTTAGACTTTTCAGTTTTGAAACGGCAGTTTCGAGCTGACTGCAACGAACACTGATCCAAGAGTACAGTAAATTAATACGCTGTTTTTCGTAGTATATAGGCTATTACTGCCATTGACATCGTAACAATCGGATTACACCGAAAGGATTATATTCAGTTAACCTTCATTGACTTTATATGAAAACTGTATGATTTGTTTCTAGTTACGCGCTAAGTGTGTCATAATAATAGCTTTAGAATGGAATTATGTACTAGTGTAGAAACAACAAAAGGAATATCTACTTTTTTTCAATAGTACTTCATGCAACTGTCATATTGAATTATCAAATTCTTTTGTGATATACGCAAAACGAATACCACAGGAGTAGGCAGTCAGTTTCTATTTGGGGGAAGACTGAATATTTTATGGCCGCAAAAGAAATGGTCTGTAATTGTAGCTAAGAAACGTATACAGCCTCTTACATAGCTATAATTTAGCCTATGCATTAACCTAATACCACCTCTTACGTAGCTAAAATTATAGCTATATAATAATCTTATATAGCTTCTTACGTAGCTATAATTGCAGCTGTGTAATAACATTGTACAGCTTCTTACGTAACTATAATTGTAGCTATGTAATAACATTATACAACATGTTACATAGCTGTAATTGTAGCTATATAATAACCTTAGACAGCCTCTTATATAGCTACAATTATTTTCGAAGTGGCTAAGCAGATTTTGCACGTTGTATCACAACACATATAACTCAGTTCCGACACATCCTAAATTAGAACTCGCATTCCTAAACTCGGACTCGCGTTCCTCAACTATGACTGGCCTTTCTAAACCGTTAAGGTAGGCTTTGTACCTAGTTTCCCAGCTCACCCCATTGGTAAGTACCGGGGGCCAAAAAAACTCTATTTGAATAAAATTCTTTAATTTACGTAATTCGTAATTTGTTTCAATTGCCATTGTTTATCTGTACAGTATATTAACTAGCTTCTGAAGGGATACATTTTTTGTGTCGTGAAAAACACTGACTATTTAGTAGCCTACAGAACGTTACTTTTAAAATGTAACAATTTGCGAATTACAAGTTAAAGGTAAAGGTGCACTTTCCTTGTCCATGTGATGAAAGCGTAGAGGGGCAGTAGAAATATAGCTCCACTCATTTGAACCTCTGTGCTACAGGTAAGTGGTGAATTTCACGCCCCGGCCGCTTTACACCCGGGAAGAAAATCTGGTACCCCTTGAACGGGAAGCTGGGTGGGTGCGAGAACCGGTCTGGAGGTTATGGGGAAGATAAAAATCCGTTGCACCTTACCGGGATTCGAACCCCCTACTGTCCAGGCCGTCACCTAGTCGCTATAACGTTTACTCTACGCCGGCTTCCTTAAACTGTAAAACCGACGTTTTGGTTTTTGTGTTAATGGAAATATAAGACATAAATTTCCATGAAAGGAAAGATTTTAAACAAACGTATTTAGTGACTTTTACTTTGAGACCAAAGATGTTACTAATGTTACCGGACGTGGCGGAAGCTAGACTAAATTTATCTCTGGTCAAATCCGGCCCCAGGGCCGCCTAGTTTTCACCCTTTTCATTCAGCTTTCTGAAATAAAATTTCGTACTTTATTCTGCTCGCTTGTTTCTGTGTCTACAATTAAATTTCAATTTGTGGTTGAAAATTACAGTATACCGTGTTGTAACACCGTATTTATTGGTAGTTATTTACCTGCGTTTTGGGGGACCCTGCTACCTCCATCTTCAGGGCAATTCAAGAAAGAAGTATTATACGTTAACAGTAACACACAAAAGACGGCATCGGATGATAGTGAATCATGAATTAAAAAGATGTGGCAGGAATTTGTCGTAGCCTAATAAGTTTACTGTCATGAAATTCCCTGGACGGGCCTCAGGAAAGCCAAGAAATTATCAGTCAGAATAGTTTGTGCGTCCGCCAAAATTCTAACCAGGACCTCCCGAATGCATGTCGGAAGTGTTACTATTTGGAACCCCTTGCCGGTAAAATCCCATAGTTTTCTGACAGGCAGTTCCAGTTAGATATGACGACATGAATCTTAACACACGAATTTCAGTTATAATTCAGTGTGTTCAGCCACTCGCGGATGCTGGATGATTTGGTCCACCAGCAGTCTGCCTGACCTAGACTTTGACCTCACAGAGGCTGTATCGATTTTAGTAGTATAGTTGCTTTCCCAGTATTTGTTGCCGGAGTAGTCTCAACATGAGCCGAACGACCTTCCTCCATATCCCTTATGTTGTATGCGTATATACAGGGTGTTTCCAAAATACCGTAAATATACGAATGGTGTTCTGCTCCTCAAACAAAGCCAAAACTTTCCTATAAACAAGTGATAACAAGCCCATATTAGCGAGAACGGGAAGCATTAGGAAATCAAATGAGACATGAAACGTTACATCTTCTCGGTCTGAGTGCATAAATGATTTAGGTAGCGCTAATAATTTTGGTATTCTGACAAATTCAAAGAATGTGCTCAATTTCTGTCGCTGTCGCTTGAAACTACAAAACTCGTATTTCAAAGTCGTCCAGCCAGTGCGTTTTTAGATCAGCCTATGCAGTTTATTATGGCTACCAACCAAGTGCACGTTATTAGTTACACATGAGTGTTAAACACGTAGCTCCGACATGTTGTGGTACAGGCGCACCACTTCAGGCAGCACAATATCCTATTGCCACTACTAACACTCATCTGCAACTAATAATGTGCATTTTTTGGTATAATAAATATAATACGGTGACCCAAACTCGTCCCACATCTTTAAATTTTTCATCCTACTGTGCCTTATATCAATATTCACAAACAGTATCCAGTCGAGCACAAATACAGTCGAACTCGGTTATAACGACATCGCAGGGACCGAAATATTTGTGTTGTTATAAGCGGGTGTCGCTGTAAGCGAGGTGTACGCTAAAAGCGATGGAAAAATATTTCAAGACAAAATACAGGCCTGCAGACATACTAATTAAATTTTGATGATATGATCAATTTTAAATTTAGATTACAGTTAAAATTTAGAAAGAATAAAAATTATTCTATTATAGTTGTCAATTTCCATAGAGGCTTGCCCAGAAAAGTACATTAAATTACATTTAAAATTTAGGAACAAAATCACCCTACTATAATTCTAAATTTGCACATATGGTAAGAAATATTTATAATTTGTGACAAAATTTTCTGTGTCCGTGGCCTGGTTTCGAAGAAGCTGTTCAAAATACATCTGCGTGTAAACCACAGTCAGCTCTAAATATGGGTCATTGAATGGCCATGAATGCAAAAGTGACATAAGCCTCAAAGCCGGCTGGCGCACTTAGGCACTTCTTGCATTCAGCGAGTTTAACACCACACTCACAGGTTATAAACGATTTGCTTTCATGTGTTAAAGAAGCGTGGGCAGTCATGGGGTGGGACAGTAAGTCGCTGAGAATCAGCTGATAGATTGCAGATGCACGGGTTGGAGAATGCAGCGCGGTGAGTCATGCTTCTTGGAAAACTATGTTACCACCGATGACTGGTAATGCCGCTATATCCGAGGTAGATGCTCCTACGTATGTCGTACTAAGCGAGGTACGAAAACACGTGCCTAACGGGGAATTAGTTGGTACCAGAGGATGTTTGACGCTATGTCTGAGGTGTCATACAAACTGAAGTCGTTATAAAAGGGTTTAATTATTTCAATTATTAATACATTTCACACAAAACATTTTACTTCTTATGTAACAAAAGTAGCTCAATCTTTATTCTAACTGGCAAGATACTTTATCATGTAAGTTTAAGTACTTTATAGACTGAATATCGCTTACAGTTAGCTGAAACATGTAGCTATATAAACCGTATCACTAAATTAAATAGCTTTACCGACAACAAATTTTCGTTAATTCGCGTACAGCATGTTAATCTTTTGCAGTAAGCTATACTCTTTAGGTGACCCCCAGATGTGTAAGTCGGCAGGAGTGAAAGCAGGTGATTGTGGAGGCCAAGACGTCAGTCATTTTCGTCCTACATACATATAATTTGTTCACAGAAAGATTATAACTTGATTTCAAGATTAGAAAGCGATCTTATTGTTTCGTGTATATAATTAAGAATAACCCTGTATAAAGAACTAACCACTGCTATTCTGTCGTCATGTAATGTTAGCAAACACAGTTGGTAGCAGCCACAAAGAGGAACACGAGTTGTCAGTAATAAAGTATAATGTAATAACATAAGCTTTATTCAGTATTGCAGAGTACATCTTTTCCGAAAGCACCTAATGACGTACTTCCAGGCAGCAGCACCGCTTAGTTCCCATTCACAGCTATTTTGCAGAAAAATCTCAAGTTCACAGGATGTATATTGAGTGAAATAATGACTTTAAAAGTCCCTCAAGATATGTAATACACAACAGTGGATGGCAGTGCACTTACAAGTATGTACGGTGTGAAAAAATATGATTTTGATGCGTGCAACAGTTTCCCGTTAAGGTTAAACAAGCTATATGATGGTAATTTATACCATAATATGTCACAATAGCCATTGCTATATGAATTGAATAATTTGGAACAGAGTCAAGAGAGCGCGAAATGACCTGACTCGTAATGCATGCAAGGCTGAATAATTGTGCACGAAACACATGGCAGTTTAAATATATATTTGTCATTCTGAGGAAACGACTTGCAGATTCCTGCAAAAAAAAAAAATATGAGTCGAACTGGGGGTTAATTTGTTAATTTGTGACTCTGTAGTCAGTGTCAGGCGAATTCCAGTCAAGGAGAAGTGGTAAGAGTTTTAAAATAATTCACTAATTGCATTGCATTACACTTACTTCTTGTCATATGAACGTGTATCTAAAACTTCTGGTACTGAGCCAGTAATGAAATATGCACTTACCTGTTTTATTCCTCGTTATTGCCCAGATCAAAGTAGTCCCCTTCCCTCGTAGCTGCGAGTTCAATCTGGGAAACTAGAAAAAAAATACAAGGGGCCAAATTACAAGAATAAGGACGATGGGGGAACACAGATATATTTTTACCGTCCAAGAAGATTCTGTACTGATATAATATAGTACTGTGCGCCGGCGGATTGTCACAGTGAATCATGTGTACAGCAATTGTCATAACCATGAAGTAAATTTCCGTGTTAAGGGTCGGCCCGACTTGACAGGAGAAGCGCCCGACCCTTACGCTTCAAATACTTACACAATTGAAAGAGAATAAAACCTGGAGTAATAACGGTTTTGAAATTCTAGCTGATTTTTTCGTTGCAGTAATAAAAATGTAATGGAATGAGAGTGGCGGAAGAATACTCTTGGGCGATAACACAGGAGGCGGAAGAGTCATGCTACGACCGATCAAGTTCCAGTATGTTAGAGCTCGGATTTCAACTGGGCGCCCTTGTACACACATACATATTTAACAATACGTATACTCATTTGTGGCTTACGCAAAATTCACCTTGCGCCGTGATTTGTGGAAGATAACTATTGAGTAGGTCAAGTAGTGTCTATAGTTCAAAGAGCTTAGAATCTTGAAGGAAACACACATACTGCATGTAAATCACAGGAAATTGTTTTTTTCACTCAGGAATAATAGTCAGGATAGAAATCGCTGTTCTGTCACAGACAGCCCTTAGCCCATACACTCCAAAACATGACACAAATTGTAAAGATTTTGCCTTATCTACAGGTCATACACGGTTCGCATCTCTGCAGGAAGACGGACTGTTCCGTCTGATATTATTAGTGGTTTTCTTCAGCCTGTCTAAGCAAATGAATGAACAGTATCTCATTTTGGCCAACATGGCTGTTTTTCATATCCTGCTACAGTTGATCATTACGAATCTTCAAAGCAATAAAACCTAGAAAACTTAGCGTGTCGTTAAACAAATCGTAAATACATATTACTACAAAGGAAAAGTAAAGTTTACCCTGTAACAGGCCTTGAAGCCCCAAAGGCGGAGTAGAAGTATAGCTCTACTCTTTCTTTAACCTCGGCGATAGATGGGGTGTCAGTGTTCAATGCCATGCATCGGCCGCTTTACCCCCGGAAAATATACGCGGTATCCATTTTACAGGAGAGAGGGTGGGCGGCAAGGCCGTTCTGGACAGATGCGGAAATTCTCACCCCCAGTAGGATTCGATCCCCGGATCGTCCATCCAGTAAGGAGTCGCTATACTGACTCAGCCATCCCTGCCCACAGTATTGCTAAACAGATCACATCAGTGGCATATTCAATGTTATTATGGCTCTATGACGACGTTTTGATGCTATCCAACCCGTTGTACATATAGACTTGCATAAATAACACTACGGATTACGTCTCACACAAACTACGTAGTATATTTATTATTATTTTTTCAAGTACTACATGTTTCTATCAAGCTGATCATCATCAGGCGTTTGTTTGTACAAAAACGTAAAACTCAATGTAAAAATGTAAAATATTGCAAGATCTCACAAATGATATAAAACGTAAAATACAAATTAAATCGACTTATAATTTTGGTGACGTGTCATTAAAACACAAAAGTATGGCGTATAATTTACAAAGTTAAAATTTGAACATTTAGGATGCTAGTTCCTAATTAAGTATTAAAATGACGATTAAATTTCTCTTAACTTTTATGCTTTTGAATTCATTATGAATCCATTGTTTAAAAGTACATTATTTAACACCATCCAATGTTGGTCCAGTATGAAGCTGTCCAATGCAAAGTACGTCGCTGTAGGCCCCGTTATGATCACGCATGTTTCACTATATTTCTGTTGCTGCGGTTTTTCCTCCTTCTATTGCCTGTAAAGTTATAGTTCTTTATGTTTTTAAGTTGTTAATAAATATTTTTATAAATTGCTTTTTCTGTGTTTATTTTACATTTATGTAAAATTTTGACTTCAACTCGCTATCCACGGCCTTTTCTCCACCATCGGTATTTAAAGTCACTTATGTATGTCTATGATGACAGCAAGACTGCATACGATGACATGTATATGGACAGTAATTTATGTGCATGGAAGCGAGATATACAAGCCGCTGCTGGCATATCCCGAAGTCCCAAAGTTTGCACAGTGCATGTCTCGCGTGTTCTAACCTGCTATTCAATATTAGCAGTTCCCGACTACAGAGATTGCTGTCGAGGCCAAGGTTGCCCCATAGAATCTGTTCCCAATCTGGGTTTGCCAGGAATCCATTAGGAGCACTTTTGAGATTACTTGAAATTTTCAGATGGCCGCTAAAATTCCTTGTTTTGATGGAATCCGAAGGTTCATAACCGTGTTCAAAAAAATACAGCTACTGATTTTATTCATCAGCCAGTAAAAAAATTGGCACACTAAATTTCTTGTTGTTACATAAATACTCTTACATAAATCCTTAAAGGTGATGTACTGATATTTCAGGCGGATATTTATTATTATTATTATTATACTCGTTCTGGTTGTTGTTATGTCCATCGTTCTTGTGACTAACTTCCGATTAACTTCGGATTATCAGGGTGGTAGCTTCTTCGCCAGTAGAATAAAATATTCACCTATAAATATTTCTTATTAAGACACATACATTTAATTTTCTGGAAATATTTGTTTCTGTGGAGCAACAACCCAAATTGGGTCTAGGCCACCTATTTTTGAGGTATCTACGTTACACAGACACACACACACACGCGCTCGCGCGCGGTATGACTCCTCCGAACGAGTGATCGGCTCGTCGCAGAGACGGCTACCTACACGACACACAACACAAGAAGCGAACATACATGCCCTCAGCGGATTGAAATCCGCGATCCCAGCAATCAAACGGTTTCAGACCTACGCCTGACATCACACGGCTACCGGGATCGGCTATCTGAATATCTACCTAAGTCTATTATTGGAGCCTTATTAGAGTATATTAATGTTTACCTCTACGCTACCTCGTAGCGACATTTAGTTTGAAAATTCCCTTTTCCATGTCCTAGTATCTGAATAACTCATCAATACATGTTTTACGTCTTCTTCACCTAAACGTCATGGGCACCATCCTTTGTCTATTTCCTTCCTAACTCCTCTCAGTTTCTACACTTCTACCAATAACGTCATCCTTATTCCTTCTTAGTACGGCTTTGTATATGTGATTCTTTATGGCTCGACAGCGCTAGTGGGCCTAGGCCTCGTCGTTGTTGAAGTTTTGAGATGACACTCAGTTACACACACCACACTCGCTAGGACTCCTCCGGACGAGTGACTGACCCGACGCAGAGACCTCTACGTGACAACACACAACACAAACAAGAGACAGACATTCTTGCACCCGGCGAAATTCGAACCCGCGACCCCAGCAAGCCAGCGGCCAAAGCCACGCCTTAGACCGCGGCCACTGGGATCGGCGTGTCATATTTTTTCCCAACCAAATTAATTTCTTTGTACGCTGTCAATGAATACTTTTCAGACCTTTTGGCCACAAAGTTCTGTCTAGCCATATCATTATATCCGTCTATTACCAGTTCCACATAAGCCACATTAAATATCATTTACTGAATATTAGTATAGACATCATTAACAAGCACACAGATATAGTAAGATATAATTATTCCCTTCATAGACGCGCCCACAATTTTTCCTTGGGAGGGGGGGGTAGCCTGACCCTGAGGCTACATACAATTCCGTTTAGGTTTAGAAACTGTTATGAAAATCATGTCAAAATCTCCGAGCGGACATCCAGTTAGGTCACAAGGAAAATTAAAACTAACTGAAAAAGAAAAATCGACATATTCGTAAGTTTTTATTACATTTGCAACATTCCAATGTACTAGTCATCAGCCGATTTTGGTAACAGATTTAGGCTGAAGCATAAATCACGTAAAATCCTTGATATCATCATTCTACAAAATATAATTTTATTTCGCTCGGGGAGGATTGCAGCCCGGCAATCCCCTCTTATGTGGCCAATGATTCGCTTACTTTCATAGACTTTTCAGTGAGTGTTTATTTGCCTGTGATCTTAAACACGTCCAGCAGCTGAGATTATGGCTCAATCTGTCGACAGAATAACAAAGACAACAAAGGTACAGTTCGCAGTTCCTCAGACAGGAAATCAGTCACGACCAACACATTTTTCCTTTTTATTTAAATATCATTGAGCGACCAGGTTTCGGCTATTTATAGCCATCATCAGGCTCTATGAAAACATGAACTAAGAAACTCCACGTGATATGGAGGGGAAGGCGTTCCCCTTTTACAGGATGTATTTTTATCGTCGACGCAGACATATATTTTAAAATTCTACACATTTTATTCTATTCTCTATGTATTTTTAACATTCTATATTACGTACATACAGAACTCTTACTCTGTATAGCCTTCATCCATCTTGTAAAAGAGGAAGGCCTTCCCCTTCATATCACGTGGAGTTTCCTAGTTCACGTTTTACACAGCCCGATGATGGTTATAAATAACCGAAACCTGGTCGCGCAATGATCTTTAAATAAAAAGGAAAAAAGTGTTGGTCGTGAATGATTCCCTCCCTGAGGAACTGAAAAATTGTACCCTGTACACATACGCCAACTGGGATGTTTAGCATCAAAAAGACAATAAAGCATTATTTTGTAATGCACAGCACTCACAGATTTTAATCATTTGTTTCCGTCTTCATATTCTACTTTTAGTCATACCGAAAAAATACGAAACCTACTCCAAAACCATATAGCAGTGAAGTACACATACTTTCTTTTGTGGTTTACCTACTCCAAAACCATATAGCAGTGAAGTACACATACTTTCTTTTGTGGTTTACCATGTTCCCCTTTTATCCCAAATGAGATTTTTTTTTTAATTTCTTCAGCCTCGTCAGCAAAAGGCCGCGACAGTATGACAAATTAGGTCACGACCACTTCCTGCCGAATCCTTCCCAATGAATTAATCGCTGAGCCGGGACACCTGAGTCGGTAAGGTCCCTAGCCTATGGGCTGGACGACCAAGAAAACGTGGTTCGAATCCGGCAGGGACAAGAATATTTTCTCCCCTGCCAACCGTCCAGAACGATTTTTGGGCCCATTCTGCTTCCTCAAACGGTATCGAGAGCCGCCTAGCTGGGGAGTAAAGAGGCCGAGGCGCGACGCTGACAACGCACCTCTTTCTGATGCCGAGATTAAGAACGAATGGTGCTATTCCTCCTTTCCTTCATACCTTTTCGTGGGTACACACGGAAATATTTAACTTTACTTTATTCACTAGTCGTAGCATCATTTGACACAACACAGTTGTAACCGGCCTCTTGGATTTGGATTCAGCCCGACATCGGTTATAAGGTGAGGTAGGTCGTCGGAGAGCAATATCGCAGGGATACACGGGGAATCTTCCAGCCATATGTGATTAAGTGAACTGAACACACACATACACTGCTTGTCGGAACAGGTTTCAGCTTAATTTATTCATTACACTCCGGACACCACCAAGTTCACTTCCAAAGACTGTCTTGCTCCTTTCCAGGCAGCACCCAGGTAGAATAAGGTACATGACCTGCTGTTCTCACCCGTCCCCTCAGACCAGCTTTCGAGCAACTTCCATTCATAGAAGTGTTATGAGGGCAACCCAACTTATTCGACGGATAGCTTCATCGTATAGGCTAGATGACACACATAAACATATCCTGCTCACAGTTTCCTTTCACGGTTTCCAGTTACACAGTCTGTGCAAAGCAAAGCGTCGTTAAATAAACTCAGAATAAGTAAATAAATAAAAAATATTTCCATGCATGTCTACTCCATCTTGCCGTTTATTCTTGTACAGTCAACTCTGTTAACTAAGATTCAAACCTACGAAAGAGGATAGCAACATACAAACATAATATAGCATAATGTTAACAGTAAAAGCCATGTTCGTGTAATATAACACTGAGACCCCTTCGTGTAACCATTGTTGCTGTGGAATAGTAATACGTAACACATATTCTAAATCAATGTTTGTAACTTTAGATATCCAAAACGCAAAGAGCTTGAGCCCTGTTATATTGTCATCTGTAGCCTGTCCGGCTCTACCATACTTTCCACACTATCTGACAAACGACATGGTTTTCGGAAATAAGGTACTGAATATAAAAAGTGTTTTCTGTTTTTCTCTAAAACTTTTCTCTGGAACATTTCTCATTCTAAGAAGAATACAACAAGGTATCATAAATGTACATGGGTCTTCATGTAAAGCACCCACTATTACTCTCAGCATTTAATGAAACTTAAATATTCTCAACAGATTTTAGAAAAATCCTTAAATATCAAATTTCATGAAAATTTGTCCAGTGGAAGCCGAGTTGCTCCATGCCGACGGACAGGCAGAAAGACATGATGAAGCTAAGAATTGCTTTTCGCGGTTTTGCTAAAGCGCTTAAAACTGAATTTTCACAGTATACTGTATATTAGAAAGATGCTACAAGCGGAAACTATAGATGGTCACGTGGTGTGTGGTTCATATTGTGTAAATTTGGTATCAGTACACCCAACCTTCTTTGATTAAGGTTATAAACTGAGACTTACACGCGAAGTATAAATAAGTTAATATCTGACTGATAATGAAAATAAATTAAACTCGTCTAACAACGTGTATCATAAAATGCCATCCAATAGTCTGGAAAGTAAAACTTGTGCGCAGATGAACAGACAGACAGGCACTACAATTTACTCGTATTATGGCTTAATCTTATTCACTTTGTGAAAGAGGATACATGACACTGCAGCACGTCTTGGAAATAGGAGTTCATATTTCAACCAGTCATTTGAGAAAATTTTAATTTGTAGAATATTATAAGACTTGTCCAGAGAACATTCCTTTCTACGAGTCCTTTCTTGTAAAAGTGGATTTCTAGAGGCACTTCTCACCGGAAATCGGCGCTGACAGGTGAGAGAGTGGAAGCAGGAGTGATTAAAATAAAGAGCTGATAAAAAAAAGAAGATAAAATTCAACCGGGAAACAAAGATTTTTCTCGGAGAAGATTTTGCAACCCCTTTCTATTATACGCATTTCTTTCTTCTTTTGTTTCTCCATTGGATTGCTTCGTGCGAGTTTCAGCACGCTCTGGTGGACTTCAAACGAAATAACAGAAACCGGTGCGTTTGCTTACATGCTCGTACTTGCAGATTGCATTGCATTATGTATTGGGATTACATATGGAAAGAGTATCACGAGGTGGGGGGTGGGGGGGGGGGGAGCGGCTGTCGTCATTGTAGTGACTACTGCATTCTGTTGTTAGGCGTTCTTTACAAAGTCAAAATTCTTATGTGTAGGTCTACTATCGTGACCTTAACATATGGACATTTATTAATTTTCTAATTTTGTCGGATAATTTCCATTTTCGGAACTGCTGACCATACTAAAGTCCACTTAAGTCCATAATGGAATTCTCCGTGTTATTACAAACCTTTAATCAAATTTCATAAAAAGCAATACAAGCAATTCGCATATGACGTAAGATAGCGGCGCGTTCGCATAACCATTTTTTGCAATTGAAGCTCAAAAATGCCTTCTCTGTGTTCTATTGATTTACAAGCCACTGACAAGTATAGTATATGATAATACTCAGCATTGCATAACATTGCTTTTATGGTAAATTTATCACTGTCAATAATGCAAATTATACGTACCACTTTTTGAAAGAAATTACACTCCAACTCTTTTCACGGTTACATACAAAAGCGGCATTGAAACAAAGGAATGTTCTTTTGCTCGTAACTTTCTTTAGATGTACTGTACAATTTAGCCCAACAGCTCGTAATGACGGATAAGTCGCTGCGCAGTTTCTCAGTTTTTGTGTTGCTGTAAAACATTTTAAGAAGTCAGACGGAGTTAATGAATTATGCAGCAATAAATATTAAATATTATGAGTGTGTCTGTATACTTGCCTTAGTTATTCGGCATGGAAAACGAGTCTTTTCTACGCACCATTTTATTGTCATGTGTGGCCTGTTGGTTTTACCGTGTTCTTCCTCATTATCCCATAAACAGCACAATTTTCGGAAAAACGTTTTTGAACATAAAATTTGTTTTTATTTTCTCAAAAATTTTTGTCCGAAGCATTTCTCGTTCTAAGAAGAATTGAATGAGATCTTATCGTACTGTACATAGGTCTTCAAGTAACGTACCTAGTATTATTGTCAGGTTTTAATTAAAACTGACCTTTCACGACAGACTTTCCAAAAACCCGCAAATATAAAATTTCAGAAAAATTTTTCCAGTGGAAACCGTATTGTTCCATGCGGCCGGAAGGACGGACGGAAGAATGGACGGACGGAAGAACGGACGGACGATGAGACAAACACACATCACGAATGCGTGTTTTCAGGCTTGCGCCGCGATGTAAATTAGAGAATCATGCTTCTGGGATGTTAGGCACCGTAATTAGGTAGTTAGTTACAGGCATTTCGGGACAACCGGTCTGTCTCAGCATCAGGGGTCAAGCAGTCCAAAAGAATGTTGACAACACTTAGGCGCGCAGTTACATAGGGAATGGTGTGGGTGGTGATTGGTGAGTGCTGATCAAAAGTGAGCTGCGTGAAGGCAGTATTACGCACCCGATCCATGAAAAAAAACGCATTAGCGACTGGCAGAGAGCGCGAAAAGCGAACGATAGACATGTAACAGGCTCACACGTAAGGAAAGGACTATCATTATGCAGTGCTATAGAGAAAGCGTGGGTGCGTTGGTTAGAGTGCTGCAGTGTATTGCACTGCTGCGAACCGTTTCGCCTGCCATGATTCACAAGCTTTCATCTTGACCCTTCTATGTATTGTGTCATGTGTGGCACCTGCGGCTGCAGTTTCGAAAGTCAGTGCCGCATGGTAGCATCCGCAAAGCGTACTACTCTGATACGTAAGCTCGCTCATTCTCAAAAATGTGTGTATATGCAAGATGTTTTGTTCAACGTTGTAGAGCGCATTGCGTAATTAAAGTGTTGCTTTTGTGGTCCTGACAGAGACGTTTTATACGCGTATGCTGAGTAAGTAAGTAACTAACTAACCAACCAACTAACTAACTAAATAACTCCATGGAACAGAGGCCTTCTTGAGAAGCTAACAGTTTCTCACCTAGTCAAGAAATTCCCCGCACTTTATGGAAACCGGAGGTCCATTACCGCATTCAAAAGAGCCCGCCACCTGTCCCTATCTTGAGCCAGCTCAATCCAGTCCATGCCCCATCCCACTTCCTCGAGATCCATTTTAATATTATCCTCCCATAAGAGTTTAAAATCCGACCAATGCCGTTGGGTATCCTGATGGTGTGTTTGAACAAACTTCAGATCCGTAATTACAAACATAAGTGTCTGAAATCCAACAAATGTCGCTGGACATCCTGACTATGTCTTTAAACAAACTTCAGATCTATAATTATAAACATAAAGGTCTAAAATCCAACAATGCAGTTGGACATTCTGACTGGGTCTTGAAACAAATTTCAGACCAATAATTATAAGCATAATGACCTAAAATCCAACAAATTCCTTTCGACATCCCGACGGTGTCTTTAAACAAACTTCACATCTATATTTATAAACATAGAGGTCTAAAATCTAACAATGCAGTTGGACATCTTGACTGGGTTTTGAAACAAACTTCAGACCAATAATTATAATCATAAGGGTCTAAAATCCAACAAATTCCGTTCGATATCCCGACGGTGTCTTTAAACAAACTTCAGATCGATTATCATAAAAATAAGGGTCCTACAATCCAACAAAAGGCGTTGGGCATCCGGTCTGTGACGGCTGTAATTCCCTGACCAGTAAACATAGCAGACAGTTCACATAGCAACACAAATTGCGGAATGAACAGTTTCGTTTTTCGCTTTGCCTTGCTTAGATTCCTAGAATTGCAGATTATCTCAATTCAGTCACTCAACAGCAAATACAGTAAAGGAATAAGAGATTATTCACTTTAATTCAAAGGAACACGCAGAAGAGGCTTCAGTGCGCAACCGTGCTTTATGAAATGACATAAAGACAAGCAAAGGAAGTAAACAGAGGAATATGAAGTTACAGCACAAAATTAAACTTGTCTTCGAATATGTAAACACCTTACGTTTTGGAATTTGTTGTTTTCCAACCCGTGATGAAGAGCGACAGACAACCGATTCCTTTAGGGCGCCGCTGATATAGTGACCTCAGGAGACGACGTCTGTTGTAGGTTCTCTTTAACCATACAGGCTATTGCATCTTTTCCTTCGCTTTTCTCTCTCTCCCTCAAACTTCCTCCTTCCCTTTTACCTTCCCGCCATTGCCTGAAGTTTGACTTCTTCAGCTATGAGTTACGATTTTCCAGTAATTTTTGTTCTTGCTCTAAATGTCTGTAGTATGGCACAGAAGAAACTTCATGCTTTGAAATCTGTACGAATCTCTAAATTTTTTTTTTGTTAATGGTGATTCAGTACACAAAAACTATATTTGACAGCAGCTGTCGTCCCAGATACATTTGAATACGGGCTCACGCGACATTTCCGGTGTTTATTTCATGCCCTGTGTTAGTTTATTTTTTGTCACTATACTGATGGTTTATATTATACGATTATTAATATGGTTATTATTATTATTTATTTGCGGGTTTATGTTGTGCTGTTTCTGTGATTGAGAAATTGCCCGTTGAATCAGCACGTCAATAAAAAAGAACTAAGCTGAACTATTGAAACCCAAGAATTTGAGTCCTAATAAATTAAATTAACAACCAGTGTAGATGACCGAAACGTCCTGTGTATTAAATACATTACGTTTAAAATGTGCGAGTCGACACAACCTTGTTTGTTACGTATTTTACTGACAGCCGTTCATTTCTATATTACTTTATACACTTTTTATCTACCAATGTATTATTAATTAGCTCGTATAAACATTTTTCTTTTCAGGAAGGTTATTCACTACACACATACTATTCACTGCACACCGAATCAGTCACAATTATATTATCTGTGAGGCCACCTATTTTTTAAAATTTAATATTTTGTACCTGCGCATTGGTTCCATTAACTTCTGTGATATTTTGATGTATGTATTCTTTGTAATGCATCACCCGGAGGAGGTATACAGTGTGTATTGTACATTCTCATACACTTATGTGCATATACTGGTTTTAATGTCGTACTTTATATGCATTATATTTAGAATAATATCGCCCTACTATGACAACCAATTACCGGACAAGAGCAGATTCACTCCCGAAATATCACATTTGATGTACTGAATATATTGAAAAATGCCACCATAGCCAACAGCTAATGGCATAATTTAATACATGAAGCTGTACCTCCACTTCCCTATACATATTAATGGCGTGGTACTTGTTTAAGTACAGGGATTTTCCTTATAATTGAAGTGCACGTTTTAGCTCAGCTTAAACCTTCAAAGCCCCGTGGTTAATATACGTACCACCAGGTTAAATATTAAAAAATTCTAATTTCCGCCTATATATATATATATATATATTGTACAGATCTCAGAACAAACAGCCATTATGTCCCTATACAGCCTTAAGTAAATGGTTTTATAGGCGACACAGAGTGTCTTTAATGCGCGGTACAAGATGAATCTTTGAATGTAATGCAAGTTAATTTTAGAATTACGGTTTAATGCTAGTATACTTGCATGTTACATGAAAAGACGAGGACTCAATGCATAACAATATCAGGCTAAATTAGGGGAAGGTTTTATGCGAGGAATATTCATGCGAAACTGATATGAGGCGGAATGGCGAATTTAACTTTATCAGTGACGTTCTTTTGTGGTGAAAATAAAGCATTATGCGTGATTTCCAACACATTAACGCATGTAGAGAAGATCCAGCATTAATTGTCTGCCTTCTTCACTTTTTCATGCAGAGTATTGAGAGTGCAATTAACTGGCTCTTGCGCTACTGCATGTAGAGTAAATAACATCAAACAACTTACGAAATATGATATTTTTAATAAGCAAGCTAACAAAGATTAATTTAGAGCGTTCGCAGTAACGTATTTGCTTCTTGAGAATATAAGAGTAATTAAGGAAGTCGTCCACACGGTGATGGGATCAGAAGTTATTTAGCTTCAAATAACCGCTTTCGATGAAATTGAAGTAAATTAATAAACTGCTGTCATCACCTATTTTCAAGTAAATTGGCATTTTTCTCCAGACACTCGAGAAAAACTAAAAATCTCAGAACACTTAGCGTCATCGCCAAAATTGGCAAATTACTCCTGAAACACCCTGTATATATATGAATATATATATATATATATATATATATATATATATGCGTAGAATTCTCGGATAAAGAAGAATCCAATCTTGACCTCATTTCGATTGGGAAGAAATGTAAAATTCATGGAGCTATTTCGTATTCATTGCCTTCCGATTCATCCCAAGAATGTCTTGTGATATTAAGTCACGTGACACAATCCTATTATACTCTTATAATGTTAATGTGTGCCGTCTGCACATGAGATATGCACATGCTTGCTGCACTGCCATTCTCCGTGCTAATATAACTGCAAACGGTATCATTCATTACCGGCACACATATATTTTGTCGCATATTGCCACTGACGTAGTTGTTCATCCTGCAAGAACAGGTGAATATGGAAAGAGAGACGGTAATCATTACAACTTTTGTTTCATTCTTATGGCAAACTTATCAGCGCTATTTCAGAATATATTTAAATTCCTACAAGGCATTTTATTGTGGAGCCTATATTTTTTACTTTACAGAATTCGCGGTTATGAGTAATGCTATTATTGCTTAAATGTCTGTGATATGACAATATTCAATTTGCACTCATTACATTAAGTTGCGAAGTTCTAATTTTTTATTGGCCATTAGCTTGTTGTAAGTTAATAGATAAGCTGGCACGAGGTTTGCCGTCCAATAACAATTCAGGTAGTTAATAATCCTAGTAACATGCAATTGTGATCCATTTCCCACTTCCGAATGAAATGCATTATGAGAAAGCCATTCCACATAAAAAGAACAGGGATTCCTAACACGCAGAAGTTACAGGAACCAGCACATTTGTTTAAGGAAATTAACTTTCTTTATGAAACGTTGTTTATTCTTTGTTATGAAGTTTTTAAAGCGTGAAGTGGCCATTAAGTCTTCTTGTAGGAGTCTGAAAGTCTATGATATTATAAATCAAAACCTGTTTGTTCACTTCAAGTAACTAAACAGCCCAGCATGCGTAAAGACAAAGCCAAAGTCCGGGATTATCCAATCCGTATTAATGGTGAAAGATAACCATTTTGTCTGTGGCTAGAAGGGTGCATGGAAAGACAGACAGAAAACCATTACTGTCTTTAATTTATAAATGTCAAATTTAACCACTACGTTTAAATAAAAGCGAGTTGAGAGTAAAGCCGAACAGATATGTGGCATAAGGGCAAAATATAACAAAGAGAAATCCTATATTGAGGCCCTTCCACCTCATTAAAATTATGGGTCAAATGAACGAGAAGAAAATAAGCAGACGATGAACGAGAAGAAAGGCGCCACTTTCCATATCTGGCAAACTTCCACCTCTCGAACATCCTATAATGACCCCTAAATCTTCCATTCAAAAGCAGCAGGAAATTTCAGTGTTGCTTCTTTTTATTTTATAAAAAAATAAAGATGAGTGTTCTGATAGGATCTAAATCTGAAGTTAATGTAATATCAATGTCACTCCGATAGAAGAAATATGTTATTTCTCCATATTGTTTATATTACTTGGAACATGGCAATGCCGAATGTTATTTATGAAGCAGTGTGGAATCACACTTTGCACACAGTACAACATGAATCACAGTTACAAGTACGGCATTCTGTTGAAGGTTATTGTAAGATATTGTAAGTTATATTATACAGTATACGAAAGTCGATATGAAACTAAGGACTGATTTTTTTTAAATGTGATGCCGGGTAAGGTTCTTGCCTTAACCGCCGCAGACAGACACTTCAGCTCCAACAGGATTATCGGTGTTCCAGCCAGTCACATACTTTCAACACATTATCAGTGACAATTTGCAGACATTTCAGACGCGCATACTCGGCAGAGAGTGGTGACTGAAATTGGTGGCTGAATTTCTTACTTCGGAAGGCTCCAGTCCCACAGTAATACATAAACGTCTGAGAACCGATATGGTGAGGATGCCATAGATGTTAGCTCAGTTAGTCAGAGAATTTGATTGCAGAAAAGTTTGCGCCATTTGGATAAAGGAAATTTTCACAGTCCAACATAAAACAGTCTGAGGAACACATCTGTGCAGAAGTTCCCCAGCGCAATGAGAAAGACGGAGATGGTTTCCTGTCAAGAATAATTACCGGAGATGAAACCTGGTTTCATCATTACAATTCACTGACGAAAAGACAAAAAAATGGAATGGCTTCGTCAGGCGTCGCCACATAAGAAAAAATTCAAGGTGTGGACTTCTGCAGGTAAAGTCATGGGTAGCGTCTGCTAAGAGAGTGAATGGATCTTGTTTGTGGAATTCTTGAAGAGAAGAGCCACAATCAAGTCAGAGAAATACGTGCAGGTATTACAGAATTTAAACAACTATTTCGTAGGCTTTGGCCAAACAGGAACATGAAACAAGTCCTTCTCTTGCATGACAAAGCCAGATCGCACGTCTGTCGGCGCAGAAGTGACTGCAACAGTGAAGTGGACTGTTCTTCAACGTTCTCATTTCTTTTAACAGCTGCGCGGAACTACTACTGCTCCGAGCACAAAAATTTACACTATCTGACGTCTACGCGGCTCTTTAAAGTTGTTTGTCATATGCACAATAAGAATACTTAAAATGAAAGTGAAAAATTCCAGCTGCACGGCAACAATTTAGTGTGGGTGGGAGCATTTCAGTTACTGTGCGGCCGCGCACCCGCGCAGCTTAAAGGGAATATTTCTGTTCTCCCTCATCCTCCCTGCAGCCCAGATTTAGGAACCGTCAGCTTCCATCTTTTGGTCCCCTGAACGATGTGCTTCGGATGTTAATATATTGGGCGGAAGCATACATAGTATAAAAAAATGCAGAAAATTTAGTGATTGCTAGTAAGGAGATTGGTCTAGAAGTAAATGCTGAGAAAACTAAGTACATGGTCATGAATCGAAGTCAGAACGCAGGACACAATCACAGCATAAAGATATATAATAAATCCTTTGGAAGTGTGGAAGAATTCAAATATTTGGGAACATTCCTAAAGAATCGAAACTCCATTCATGAAGAAATTAAGAGCAGATTGAAGTCGAGAAATGCTTGGTATCATTCGGTGCAGAATCTTTTATCTTCCAGGTTGTTATCCAAAAACGCAAAGATTAGGGTATAAAGAACTGTAGTTTTACCTGTTGTTTTGTGTGGGTGTGAAACTTGGTCTCTCACACTGAGGGAGGAACAAAGACTGAGGGTGTTTGAGAATAGGGTGTTGAGGAGGATATTTGGGCCTAAGAGGGACAAGGCGACAGGGGAGTGGAGAAGACTACATAACGAGAAACTTAATCACCTGTACTCATCACCAAATATTATTCGGGTAATCAAACCGAGAAGGATGAGATAGGTGGGGCACGTAGCACGTATGGGAGAAAAGAAAGGTGCATACAGGATTTTAGTGGGGAGACCTGAGGGAAGGAGACCACTTGGGAGACCCAGACGTAGATGGGAGGATAGTATTAAAATTGATCTTGAAGAAGTGTGATGGGGCATGGACTGGCTTGAGCTGGCTCAGGATACGGTCAGGTGGCGGTCTCTTGTGAATGCGGTAATGAAGCACTGGGTTCCATAAAATGCTGGGAATTTCTTGCCTAGGTGAGAAACTGTTAGCTTCTCAAGAAGGCTTCTGCTCCATGGAATGAGTGAGTGAGTGAGTGAGTGAGTGAGTGAGTGAGTGAGTGAGAGTTATTTATTTATTTATTTATTTATTTATTTAGTTAGTTAGTTATTTAGTTAGTTAGTTAGTTAGTTAGTTAGTTAGTTAGAATGATGTGTTCCGAGGACGCCGTTTTGCGGACGACGAGCTTTTAAACATAGCATGCGCGAAGAGCTCCGACGCTGCATCTAGAAGTTTAACTCCTACCAGCATACAGCGTCCCATGCAAAGATGGAAGGATTGTGTTGATAATGAAGGAAACTTCGTAGAAAAGTAATCTCGAATTTGTGACGGGTGCACCTATTACGTGTGTAAATTTCATTATAATCGTAATTATAGTTTCTGAGAAAAAATAAGAGGTGTTACTTTGATACCGTCTGTCGCTTTACACAATATACGCAGAACAGTAAGGTCGTTAAGCTTGCCGTGCCGTTGGATTACGTTTTCAAGTGAACTCCCTGTATACACGTCTAATTTTACTAGGTCTACTACTACTACTACTACGACGACGACGACTACTACTACTACTACTACTACTACTACTAATAATAATAATAATGCAATACCGACACTTCGTGTTACTACCATTATTACACTTACTCTTCCTCCCAGTAATTTTGCACTCCTCCACTTCACTCTCCACATAACCTCTAATGAACGCTGCATCTTACTGGCTTTATTATCCTATTAATTTCGACAGGTCATATTTTCCAGTATGCGTGAAGTTCTTAACACTTGAAGACTGAAGTCTTCTGGGATGTTGCGAATGTTTCCCGACTTTCCGAACTATAGTAGTATATACACAGAGAGGAAAGTGAAGACCTTCTGGAATAAACAATCACAGCAGAGGGACTGTTTGACACTGAATTCGAGGGCAATAGATACCTTCGAAACGTCGGTAACCATTTAAAAGTCAAAACGATGTAACATTCCAAGAGACCTAAAAATCTTTAGCAAAGCCGCGGTGAGAACATAAAACCCAAATTCGACAGAAGGGGTCGGCCCATGTGTGGAGTCTTTTCATTTTATAAAGTAATTCTTCTATTAGATTTAACAATTTGTTACATTAAACCACAAAATAAATATACAAATATCATAAGGCCATAACAAATATTGCTACGAAAGAGGAAATACTCTGCCTAATCCGTGGAAGGAGAAGAATAAGAAAATACTGTGCCGAAGTACTATATGAAAGCTTGTACTTGTGTTTAAAACTACAAATACATCGAATGTTATTTTTTGTAAAGAAATCCTGACAGCTAAAAGGCAGTTAATGTAGCACATAGACTTGTATAAATATCATAGACGCTTATTTAAAACACGTGTTATATTCTATACATACACAGAAGAATGAAGAATGGGAATCTGTGATCATCCTGCTTACAGGGTGCAACTCAAAGAAAATAAAGTTCACGGCCATTTTAAAAATAAAGGAGTATCTAGGTAATTAGTTCCATTCAGAACACAACGCGGCACAACGGTCGCTCACTAAAGTGCTTCCCATTTTTAAAAAGGAAGGAAGGGAAAAATACATAAAGCCACGCTCAATAAAGAAGCGCCTTCAAAATTTATTAATCCCATTCATTACGCTTAGTTCGTTTGCCCAGGCTCTGTTAATTACAGAACTAATTACCGAGAGCGTTTCAGGTTTTAAGCTGTAACGCAGTTTGCAATCAAGAGTGAAAATTTCAGCCTAAAAGTGTTTAGTTAGATGGAAAAAATGATTGTGTGTTCCACAGCGTAGGCTAGAAGGAACACCCATGTAACCGCATACGTTGCCTTCTAGAAGCTAGACCAGCCACGTCCAATGCAAATTTTACACAGGGCCGCTCTACTTGGTAAGGCAAAGCCAAAAGACCGCACTTCAAAATGTAAAGGTTGTATGACCATAGAAATTTTCTAGAATGAGGAATTAAACTGTGATAAACATATTGTTCTATAAGAACATATTGTCTTTTAAAATGCTGGATTACAAATCTAGGATTTGAGTTAATTATATCATTTCATATTAAATTACATAACTAACTACCTAACAAAATTAAAAAACTAACTAACTCACTCACTAACTCACTAACTAGCTAGCTAGCTAGCTAGCTAACTAACTAACTAACTAAATAACTAACTAACTCCATGGAGCAGAGCCCTTCTTGAGCAGCTAACAGTTTCTCACTTAGTCAAGAAATTCCTCGCGTTTTATGGAACCCGGAGGTTCATTACCGCATTCACAAGAGCCCGCCACCTGACCCTATCCTGAGCCAGCTCAATCCAGATCATACCCCACCCCAATGCTTGAAGATCCACTTTAATATTATCCTCCCATCTACGCCTAGATCTCCCAAGTGGTCGCCTTCACTCGCAACTCCCCACCAAAATCCTGCATTCATCTCTCTTTCCCCATACGTGATACATGCCCCGCCCATCTCATCCTCGGTTTCATTACCCGAATAATATTTGGTGATCAGTACAGGTAATTAAGTTCCTTGTTATGTAGTCTTCTCCACTCTTCTGTCACGTCGTCCCTCTTAGGACCAAATATCCTCCTCAGCACCCTATTCTCAAACACCCTTTGTCTTTGTTCCTTCCTCAGAATGAGAGACCAAGTTTCACACCCATACAAAACAACAGTTAAAACTACAGTTGTCTATACCCTAATCTTTGTGTTTTTGGATAACAACCTGGAAGACAAAAGATTCTGCACCGAATGAGAACTAGCATTCCCCATATTAATCTGACCTTAATTTCTCCATGAATGGAGTTTAGATTCGTTAGGGTTGTGCCCAAATATTTGAATTCTTCCACACTTTCAAAGGATTTACTATCTATTTTATGTTGTGATTGTGTCCTGCATTCTGATTTCGAGACATGAACATGTACTTAGTTTTCTCAGCTTTTACTTCTAGACCAATTTCCTTACCAGCAATTACTAAATCTTCCGCGTTTTTTATACTATGTATCCTTCCGCCCAATGTATTAACATCATCAGCGTAAACCAGAAGCTGATTTGAACCATTCAATTTCAAACCCTTCTGTTTTGCCTGAACCCTCCCAACTGCATATCCTAAAGCAAAGTTGAAAAGCAATGGCGACAGAGCATCTCCCTGTTTCAAACCATTCTTAATAGGAAACGGTTTCAGACAGATGTTTACCTACCCCAACTCTACTATAGGTTTCACTTAGACACATTTTCATTAACCTTACTAATTTCATGGTGATACCAAACTCAGTTACAATATTATACAGGACCTTCCTCCTACCTGTATTGTAGGCTTTCTTGACGTCTATAATTAGCTGATGAAACACCTCATTTTATGCCCATTTTTTCTCAAGCATTTGACGAATGCTGAATATATGATCAGTAGTTGACCTGTTACGTCGAAATCCACACTGATGATCCCCAATAATTTCCTCTGCATATGGAGTTAACCTTGACAAAAAGAATATTGGATAGAATTTTGTACGTATTTGGCAAAAGAGATATGCCTCGATAATTATTACAATCTGTTTTTTCACCTTTCTTTTAGATAGGCACAATGACCGCCTCCTTCCATTCCTCAGGCAGTTCGTCCTTATTCCAAATAGAAATAATAAGTTTATGGATCTGAGACCGAATTATCCTACCCCCTGCTTTAATGAATTCTTTTTTGACTCTGATCAATACCTGCTGATTTGTTTCTTTTTAGCTTTTTAATAACCAATTCAACCTCAAAGGCACTGGGTTCAGACACTAGTGGCTCTGCCGTATATACTTCAGTCTGCCTAACATCATTAACCCCGTGTATATTCAACACTTGGCAGAAATGATTCACCACCCAGCCAAAATACTGTGGGAGTCTGAAACCAGGTCACCCTTCTCAGCCTTTACTACATTATTTCTAGGCTGGAACCCGCCCTTAAAGTCATTGACACCCCTATACAAGTCTCTTATATTCTCGTTCTTACTGGTCGTTTCAAGTTCATTAATTTTAGCTTTCAGATATGCCTTCCTTTTGTTCCTGAAATGTCTAATAGCTTTACGTCTTACGTTGTTCGGATTATCTCCATTCCTTTGGTTTGGATTCTTTAACCACTGAAGTTTACTTTGCTTCCTTTTATCTAAGAATTGTGCACATTCTGCACCAAACCATGGTTTATGCTGCTTCGTTCATGCAGACCTACACTCTCTTGAACTGAGATTTTTATATTCTCTTGAATGTTTTCCCAAGCCCTATTTATGTCCTCACTAACGTTTAAGTGTTCCAAAGCTGCAAACCTGTTTGAGATCTTAAGCTGATACCGTTTCCTAACATGCAGTTCACTTAGCTTCTTGAGATTAAGTTCCTCTGCATCAAACTTCTGTGCCGCTTTTTTACTTACTTCCAGTCTTTCCCTAACTTTTGCAATCACCAGATAGGAATCAGTATCACAATCAGCTCCCCTGAAAGATCGCATATCGAGTATACCCGAAAGCCATCTCCTATCTATCAATATGTGGTCGATCTGATTATGAGTCTTCCCATCAGGAGAGGTCCAGGTTTATATATGAGTGTTTCGATGCGCGAACATCATGCTCTTAAAAACTAGATTCTTTTATCAGGCCAAGTTTACTACTCCAGCACCATTATCATTACTATCCTGATGTAAACCCTCATTCCCAATTGTCGGTTTGAAAGTATCCTCTCTCCCCATTTTTGCATTAAAATCTCCTAACAGAATTTTCATATGGTACATTAAATTATATGCAATCAAAATATTGGGGTGCCTCTATTTTAACAGAGAGAAGCCACTCATAAATTCAATATGAGCCGAAAAAATCGCTAAATACCTTAAATATAACATTAATTTTTACATATTTTAGATTAAGCCTAGAATTTTGGGGACAGCATTTTTAGGGCTGGGGGTCCCATTCTTCCCGGGAGCGGCTTGTTTTTCTTGCCTGGGACAGCCGGAACACATAATACTGCCAATTTCGTGTAATATTCTGAAAGTTATTTCGTGTATAGAAACCTGGCTTTACTGACACCATGTTTCTTATTATTCCGGTGACGTCTTAGGGCCCCTTATAGGTTGGCGTCCGGGGCAGCTGCCCGGCTGGGGAGCTCCTTTGGAACATATTTATTGGCAACTGTTGCCAAGGGAGGCTGAAGAAAACATTCACATAACTGCATCTTAGTCAACATACAACCCTTCCGACATAATAAGCAAATAAGTGATTTAATATAAATTACAAAATAAAATACGAAAGAAGAGAGAATATATTAACAACAATATTATATTCATATCATATGCACAAAAGAATCAGACCCATACGCAGCAAACTCCTATGAACTAAAAGACGTACATAATTGAAGGCAAGAGCTGGAGCACACATTTTGACAGCTATAATGTTACATTCATTACAGACCGTAAATGTATAAACTAAAATGGAGAAATGCAACAATGAAGATTAGACTGTAAACATATAACAAAAGACCATTGTTGTACAAATGCATTTACACCAACATTACAGCACATATGGAAAGAAACTACTGTAGATTATTTGCGCAAATAAATAATAAAAAGTTCACTAACACTAGGGATGTATATAATAGTGTGACAGTTATATAAATAAATTAATACGGGCAGGTAATTTTAACTGTCTCATAAACTACAAATATTTTAATAGAAAAAATAAAAGGAAGAAAGAGAAATAATTAGAATATAATAAGAAAGCTACTGGATGCAGGTGGGAAAATGTTTAATTTAAAAGGATGTTCATTATTATTTGTAACTTTAAATTTAGTAATAATATTATTATTATTACTATTGTTAGAAAATTCTCCTAATCGCTGTACAGCCAATGTGATAATGGGTGTATGGCGACGAAAACTTCTACTGTAATATATGGCATTTGTGATAAAGAGAGTCAATTGCTTTTTATCTCTATGTAATTGCTAGCAAGGAAGTCTCTCTGGAAGTTGTCCGGGTGTCTTCATCAGAACTGGTAATAAGACTGTAATATAAAATAACAAGCAATGTAGCAAAATTTATGCACGTGAGCTGAGGTTAAAGTATTGAAAATAAGTTAAAAGAAATAAAAAGCAGATTAATTTCGGGGAATATTCTTAGCATTCGGTTCAAATCCTTTGTCTTCCTGTCTGCTGTCTAAATACTCAAACATTAAGAGCTATAAATAAATGCGATGAGAAGATATTGAGTAGATTAAGCTGGCTTAAACGGGCTCTTCTGGGCAAAGTAATAAAATTTTGGCTTCATTAAAGACGTGTCACAGCTACATAAAGACTCGGCTCAGTAAAATTTTAGTTTTTAAAAACCCGCAATATTAAAAATCTTAATGGACAAGGCCGGCAGTAATTTACTTGATGTCCCGAATTTATATGTTTCCAAAACCTGAGTTTCAGAATCTACATTGAAAATTTAATAATGAAAGTTCACAAAGAGTAACCGAACGAAGTCTTTTGGAGCCGAGCATAATTCATTACTATATTTCAAACACAGTACCTTACGTTTTAGTCAGATTTCCATTAAACCTGTCAGTGCATGAGCCGAGGTATGTAAATCTGCCTTTGTTTTTCAACTTGACTGGCCTGTACTCGGTTAAGTTAATGTGATCAACGCTGGAAAATAATTTCCTTGATTTTCCTGAACTCGAAATTAAGACACAAAGAGAGCTATTGCCTTTTATTCTGTTCAGTCAGCCTGTCTTACACATATGTTTATGCGTTTGCTAAACACATGTATTCTATTCAATTTTCCACACAATGAGCAACTTGCTGGGGGGGAAAGGCAAGGCTGGTTATTTGGTACTACTGGAATTTTCTCTGAAAAACGCAGCTGTGGCCTTTCACACGTCACCTGGTTTTGCGCTGTGTGGGTTTGGCGCTCCGAGATATGTAAGCAGTAGTGCTGTCCCTGTATATTGAAACAGCAGTATTGATTATTTAAACAGAAGCAGCAAAACGTAAACAAGGCTGTTACAGAACAGCAATGTGCAGGTTCGTGGGTTCGATACCTTACACTAGCAGTTCCATATAACATGAGTATCACTGGACTCGTCGCCCATATAGTCATCGCCTATTCTTAAGGTTCAGGTTTCGCATCTCCAAACTCCACAGAACAGAGCCCATCCCGAGTACCTCACAAGTCCCCAGCATATTAGGGAACTCGAAGGTTCATTACCGAATTCACAAACACTCGCCACTTGTCCCTGTCCTGCGTCAGATCAATCCAGTCCATACCCCCCATCCCACTTGTTGAAGATAAATTTTAATATTATCCTCCTATTTACGCCTAGGTCTTCCAAGTATTCTCTTTTCTTAAGGCTTCCCCACCAAAACCCTGTATGCACTTCTCATGTTCCCCGTACGTGCCAAATGCCCGGTCCATTTCATTCTTCTTGATTTGATCACTCGAATAATATTTGTAAGGAGTACATTTCGTGAAGCTCCTCCTTAAATAGTCTTCTCCACTCCCCTGTTACCTCTTCCCTCTTAGGTCCAAATATCTTCCTCAGCAACCTATTCTCGAATACCCTCAGCCTATATTCCTCCCTCAATCTCCATCCGAATATCTACACTCGCAACTGTTTTTTCGGTTTCACATTTTTATTCCTTGAAAAAATGGTGTCTATAAGTAGCACCGACTTTAAACTATAAAATGCATTTCCCATACAATGTATTTGTACTAAGATACGATACTGAGAGTGAAGAGCAATTATTTCTCTTAGTATTATTAAAAGTTTGCTGTTTGCAATGGACGCAGCGTGTAATCTTCGAGGCTGTAAATTAATTTTTAAAAGTTAATATTTAGGCGACGCCGATCCCAGCGGCAGCGCGGTCTAAGACGTGGATCTGAGGCCGTTCGCTTGCTGGGATTGTAGTTTCGAATCCCGCCGAGGGCATGGATGTCTGCCTTTTGTGAGAGTTGTGAGATACCTCTGCGTCGGCCCGATCACTGGTCCAGAGGAGTCTTACCACGTGTGGTGCGTATGGCTGGTTGTAGAAGTGAACATCGATAATGAGGAGGCCCTGGCCCATTAGGAGCTGTTGCGTATTGGAAAAAAAAAAATATATATGCATGTGTGTGTATATGTATATATAGACGAACTTCAGGCACGGCTATTCGGTGTGAAATTTGTGCTTAAAAAATGACAGCCTGACAGGATATTATCCGAATTCTTCGATTCTCCCCTGCTGCTACACCTCGTCATCTGCAAATCTACACTCGCAGAAACCAGTCTGTGGATCTCCCAAAAAATGAAGTGCAGTTTTCGAAATTGGAGGGAATAAGGAAAGAAAAGTAGATTTATTATCTTCCAACACCAAAGGGTTATCCCTCGAGGCAGTTTCTATGGAACAAAGCAAAAAACATAATTCTTTCGAAAATATTACGACGCACTATATGACCGTTACTGTGAACTAACAAACTTCTTTCTAAGGGTGACAAGTAAATTCAACAAAAAAGTGTCTGCTCCGTTACATTTTTTGTGCCTACTGTTTAAAAAGGGGTCTCAAATACGCTCACCGCCAGCTAATTTCAGGCAATCCAGCTACTGATCATGTTCTACGTGTAGAATGTGGCCACCTTAATGTCGAGAGCACTCTTAATTTAGGGAACTAAAAATGCTTTTCGTCACGCACAATAAAGTGTCGAAAAGGAATGTGCTTCTGAAGCGTCAAATACTGCATACTTCAGCAGAGAAGTAACAATGAAGTAAAGTGTAAATTCAGTGATTAAAATACCTGCAAGTTCTGTGATTGAAAATATGAAATATTCTTAAGTATGTAAAAAAATGGATTTGTCCCTGTCCAGGTCATGAAGGCAGATATGGGGAGTAGCATGCCGTGCTGAAAGGAAGTATTCAAACAGAGAAACTCGCATGCAGTGAAAGAACGAATCTGTAGTCAGCATGCGACCTCTATAACAAGCATGTGCCACTTCATTTTGTACAGCTGAAGGGAAATTAAATCTGAGTCTCCAGCCGAAGAAATGGCGGTCCCAAATAAATAAATGGATATAAATAGGCACATTACCAGCAAATTGCACTTGCATATAGATAACCACTGCTCCATTTTTCAGCTATTATTTATAGCCATCTTCATGGGGCATCATTAGATTCTAAAAGACATACATAGCATCAATATGAGGTTTTGTAAACTGTTCTTTCCTTTTCATTGCTCGACAGCCCTCGCGAGAAAAGACCTACTCACTGTCGAGGTTTCCATATACCCGTAAAATTCAGTTAGACACGCCAGCTTTGTCAGTTGTAAACGGTAAATTGCAGAATTCCAACACACCATTGCAATAAAGTGTATAGTGTTCGCAATGTTAAAATTATGTAACATTATTTTAAAATTATTATGATACAGTATTGTTATAAAATTGCGTGCATCCGAATATAACGAAAAATTAAATTCCCTTCGAGATTCGTGGATTGATAATTCAGGCATATCGCCGAGCTGCGTACGCTGTGAGTGATCATTCTGTACTATAAACAAGTGCAATTTATTGGTTATAAACTTATTTATGTACATCACTTGCACAGAAGGTGACGCTAGTTCAGTGTAAAACACTCTCCTACACAGGACACGTCAATACACGTTACAGGGTAAAGGCAAAGGTAAAGCAACCCTATACTGTCCTGGACAGGCCATTAGGGCCCCAGGAGTTTGAGGGTTCCAGAGTTTCTAGACAGTCGGCACATGAAGGTGGTAGAGTTGTCAGGCCTAGGCACTGATGCCTTTACCCTCCCCCCAGCAGATATTCCTCTTACTCTTTTTTGTTACAGGCTGAGTCAACCCCAGAGACCTAGAGCGGTCGGAAGGATTAGGTCAGTGAAAAATCCCAATGACCCCACCGGGAAAAAACAGCCAGTAGTGCAATGCCTCAACCAACTGCGCCACTGCGCGCCCCGTCAACACAAGCACACATATATAGTGTAGAATAAAACTAAGGTTTCAGTCACAGTGAAACATCATCAGGCTACTACTAAAAACCAATAGGAAGTTCTTTATATATGCATGATTGTATTGACGGTACCAAATTATGATTATTACTAATATACAAAAATAACTCGATGTCTTCTATAACATTATTTTCAGTAGAGTTTTTAGGCGCGTTCGCAAAATTGCGGAAAGCGGATATTATCTTCGTCATGTCTGTCCGTCCGCCCATCTGTCCGCTTGGAACAACTCGACTCTCACTGGACGTATTTTCACGAAATTTAATATTTGATGATTTTTCCAAAATCTGTTGAGAAATTTCAAGCGTCATTAAAATCTGACAACTATAATGGGTAACTTAAATGAACACCTACGTACATTTATGATAACATCGTACTGAATTCTTCCCAGAATAAGAAACATTTCACACAAAAGTTGTAGAGAAAATCAAAACACATTCTATGATAATTTTTCCGAATATCGTGCCCTTTATGAGACAACGTGGAAAAGTATGGTAGAGCCAGGCAGGCCACAGATGTCAATAAAATACCGCGCAGAAGGGATGTGATTTTCTTGCTGGATAACAAAGGCATGAATCCAGAGACACGCTCATAATATTTATTTATTATTGCTTTTTCGCGGCAAAGGTGGTTATGCGAACGCGCCTCAGTGTTAGGTTATAAGTATATTGCCTGTCTTATTTAGTGGCAACAGTTCTCTTCTTTTTCCGTCGAATACACTTATCATTCTAAAGTAACCTGTGTTCAAAGCAACACGTCCTGCAATGTATCTGAAATGTATCTGGAAATATGGATTAAATAATCAAATAATGGGGAAAAACAAATCCAGATTATTTTGCCAAATTTTAGAGAAAATTTCCAATAAAATATCAAGTAACCCCATGTTTTTCCGGCCCACTGTTCCCCTAGATGTACGTACAGTGCCAGCCTCATGCCCCTGTGCCTTTTATACTTGTACGTAATAGTTTCTCCATCAGTGCATGGTAGTAGTTTGAGTAATAGCTTTGCCCAAAGCGATTTTATTTGCTGTGAGATCGACGCAACATTAAAAGAAGAGGATGTGTGACGTCACATCTACTTTGACTTCTGTAATTGGCAATACACAGAGAAATAATTTTCCATATTGTAAAACAGAAAATACTCTGACAGAGGATAGGACTAGAAGGATTTGTGGACTTCCCTACACCCTAACTTTTCAAGCCTAAAGGGTTAACTTGCAAAATTCTAATTTCCGCCCACACAATACATTTACTTTTTTTGTATGAATCTCAAAACAAACAGCGATTATTTCCCTATACATTATCGACTGACTGGTTTTTATAACCGCGACAAAGAGCGTTTAATGCGCAGTACGAGAAGGGTCTTCATATCAAATGGATCCAGTTGTGTCCTTGTCGTGGTGAGGGGGATTGCTTGTCTGTATTACCTGCAAGCGATGTCGGCAGTGGCTTAAAACCGTGGTAGGTGCCACCAAGCCGATAAAGTCAACGAGAGAGAACAGACCAAAGTAGGAGAGTCTAGCCCGCTAGAGGCTCCATGTGGTCCTCCCACTACTGGATTTGCCGTGCGAAAATCTGGTAGCCTATCCAGAGAACTATTTATATTACCCAGAAAAGACTCAAGACAAAACAAACAGAGGCAAGTCTAAACACTTTGAAATGTAGAGGCGCAGGTTCTGGTACCTAAAACTTAGATATGCTCAAGATGATGATGATGATGATGATGATGATGATGATGATGCAGTAGCAGAACCTCTCGAGTTCAGAGAAATTTACATATATTTGTTTACGGCGTACGGAAGTATTTTGATAGCAGCCATTAGGTAAATATGAAAAGTTTCATGTCGCCGCCTTACAAATGTCATTCTCCTTCATATCGTAAATTGCAATGAACACCTTCAGGGAGATAATTCACAAACCACAAATGTGGACCCAATAAAGGTGCTTCTTGAGTGATCTCCGTGAAGATAAGCCTTATGATCGAAACGCATAGAAAAAGATTGTAACGTAAATACAAATAACATTGTCCCTGCCCATACTGTGTGGGTATATAGGCGGGCGGAAAAATATATAAATGCGGTCATTCTTGACTTTGGTAGCATATAGTGGTGAACGGTTAACTTCACGAATCGGCCGCTTTACCCCAGGGAAAGAAACCCAGTACCAATTTAATAAGAGTCTGGGTGGGCCAGAGCTTATCGGGACGCTTTGGAGAAGCATAAAATCTGTTATCCCATCCGGCATTCGAAATTTAGATCGTCAAGGCTGTAGCCTTGTAGTGTCATGCGTAGATGTAGTGTCATGCGTAGATGTAGTGTCATGCACCCCTGAGTTCAACGACCGGTAAAAGCGGCCATTATATTGGGTAAATTACCTGTCAGCTAAGGGAGGTGGTGCGATGACCTGGCATGCATAGAGAAAGATACAGGCATGCTGTGTTTGCCGGTCATTCGGGCAGAGAGACGAGAAGTGTCTGGAACAACAGCTCTGTGGTGGGTTCTCCGGAGGTCGACGAAGGACGAAGGTGTGGAGAGGAACCAGAGGAATCAGAAGGAAAGCAGACAGCCATGCCGGGAGGGCTGCTAGTGACCCTGTTTCGGGTGTTCGCCTCCAGCGGCGGGTCGGCACGAAGTGAGTAGTTGTAACTAACGCTGTGAAAGAGCCTGCTTAGGGTTGATTCTTGAACTTGAGGATCAGGGGCCTCGAGGAGAATGACAGATGTAGCCAGTGTAGGCTAATCGGTAATAGTCAGCTTCCGATCAGAATTTAATCTCTCGCATATTTGTAAATAAACGTCAGTTGATAGATTCTCCGTTGTACCACTCCGAAATTCTGTATGCTGGTAGGTCACTGTACCGTCCTGAGCGCCCCTTTCCCTTCTCCATCCCACGTTCCGAAGAGAGTTCGAAACCTGCAGCGCCTATTGTGCAACCGCACCTCCCAAACTTACCGACGGAGCTAGCTCACCATATCGGTAGGATAATAAGAACTCGTAGATGGTGGCAGCTCTACCGACGCTGTGTACAGCTGTCACCCGGATTCCGGCTTGACTAGAGACAGCCTGGGCTTCGGGAAGGGTACTGCAGAGCGTTACAAATATACCGGTAGATGGAGGGCCTTCGGTGTGAAAGCCGGACAACGACGGTATAGCAAGCCTAGTCACTATACCGACGGAGCCGTCTCGGTTCATATCTAATGTAAACTAGTTGTACCCGTGCGAATAATTCGCATGTAGAAGCAGAAAAATATTTAGCCAACAAAAATTATAATATCTTAATCTTAATAAACATTAAAAATTGTACTTGCTATTGCTTGATGCTGGGCAAGATTTTCGGAGATCAGCGGATCACAATCAAGGTGTCAATAAGAAACAAATGCTTCCTAGCACATCTAAATAAGGAACGAAAATTTTAAGTCAACATTCCTGCCTTAGGCGGAGGCCAAGGGAAGTACATGAAATATATTAGCTTCACTTGGCCTCCGCTTGAGGCAACACAGTCACTGTTTAACGTTAGCCTTTTTAAATGGTTTTTCATAAGGAATTTATAAAAAAGGATACATTCATCAATGCCGAATCACGAACATTCCAAAAAATCTATCTTGAAATGATCCTTTCGGTGGTTCAGTAGATCAAGATGTTGCAAACAAACCTTACCTTATTAATATGTATATATGATACTTGTGATAATGATGTTACATATACTATGGTGGTAGTAAATTTTCTTTTGTAGATTAATGCGCAGTACGAAAATCAAATGTATAAAAATATACGCAACATGGCTCAAAGCTTTCTGCAAGTAATACAGTGGCAATTAATATAACAACTTCGAATGCTATCCTAAGCAACAAATGTCACCCCACCAGGTGCTGCAGCTGAAATTTTGTGTACATTACTCTTCAGCCCCACGGGTATTACATTTCTAGCCTGAATTATTCATTTTCGTGCCACATAAGACCTTTATTTATCAACAAAGTTTTATTTAGCTTTCCTGCGCATGTTAGTCTTTGGGCGATGCGGGAATCTCGACTTTGAAATTTTGGCTCCTGTTTCATCATGGAAAAATGTAGCGCAGCTTCCGGCTTCATCTGTCCACAGCTATATTTAATCATATTGCAATGTGAATGTAATTGTGTTTAGACGGATTTTTCTTGTTTTCTGTTAATGTGAATGTGATTTTATTTATTCACACAAAAATATATCTATATAGGTGACCTCCAGCTATTTGTGTTTCATACAGAAGGCATAAAAGTAATCTTAAAATTTCCGAAATATACGACAAAAATTTTAATAAACCACTAGAAGATTAATGACAACCTAAATTCATTTTTCACTTTCATGGATGTGGCACGACGCACATGAGCGCCAGATGACGTGCCCATCAAATGTGCTGAACACTTTCACGCCGCAACACAATGACTAGCCTTTGAAAGCAAGAGTGGCACGCGATTAAAATTACTGGAATGCTTTCTAAGCGAAAATGTACAAGAGTTTCATGTTAACAGAATGCAAACATGTATCTCACTAGTGCTCTCAATGCAATCACAGAATTACATTGCACTGAGTCATTAATGCGTGCAATTTATTAATAAAATACTCACCTAAATGACTTTTACATTCCTTGATGCATTACAGCAAAAGCATCTTGAATATATGTGCAATGAATAAAGGCACACAGCCCTTTGGGTGTGGGGCTATTGTGGCCCCAAAAAGATGGTAATAATTAACTGAGGGTTTCTTCAGTCTCTTATTGCACTTTTGCAAAGAAAACTATAAAAGCCCCATTAGCTTCTCTCAGTTACCATCCGTCAGTCTGCCCACATGTAACAGATCCACAACCACAGAAACGATTGTCATGAATTATACTATTTTTAGAATTCTAATAAGATTTATGGGCAGATATTAATATTAATTACAGCTGAAGAGAGAAGTAGGCGCTTTCAATGAAACATTATTGCCGTTGGAAAAAAATAAGTATCTAACATTACAAGCCTCTGCTTGTATTATTGCCTTAGTTATTTGGCATGCAAGTCGCATGCCGTGTCGTGACATACCGTCACCTTGGCCTGGCTTCCTCTGCCGTATTTTTCCACATTATTTCACCAGCGGCAAGATTTTCGGGAAAAATTTCTGAACATCATATATGTTTCGATTTTCTCTAAAACTTTTCTCTGAAACATTTCCCATCCTAATAAAACTTCAGCGAGATATTATCGTATATGTCTTCATGTAAAGTACCCATTATTATTGTCAGGTTTTAATTAAACTTGAATTTTCCCGCCAGGTTTTCGAGAAATCCTCAAATATCAAATTTCAGGAAAATCGATGTAGTGGAAGCAGAGTTTTTCCATGCGGAGAGACAAGATCACCGGACAGTCGTGGTGAAGGCAATATTAACTTTTCGAAATTCTGCGAGCGCGCCTGAGGGGTGCTGCGAAAAAAATTCCAGACAAAGACGAAAGATAAAATTTGTGCCCAAAACACCTTCCTAAAAACTGAGGATTGTGAATATAATTTAAGTTATTCTACGCTATCACATCGTAACTGTAGGTATATGAGTTGGAATAATTTTGAAAAGACAACATAACGGATTAGAGAGTTTAAACGGAACTGAGAGTAAAAGTGGCAGTAAAATTTTGAAATTAAATAATGAACACTGTTGAGTCAAAAGAGGACGAAAATATCAGAATACTTTTGGAACTCTAATTGTTTCCTAAAAAAGAAAAGTAATAAAATACAATGACAAAATTGTATACAAATGCGTGAAATTGTGTCAGTTAAACAGGCCTGTCAGCCTCTATACAGTGGAGGAGTTCCACAAGGTTAGACAAACCACGACGACCATCACTGCAAAAGACACCGCGCAACGCGCGTTGGAGATATCGTGCTGAATTTCGACGTTAATCTATCCACAAAACCACAGCTGCTTTACGATATCTCTTGCGTAAGAGGGACGGACGTGAGAAGGAGGGGCTCGAGTAACACTGCTCACAGAAGGGGCTGCGTATTCTCAAAAGACAATGACTAAAAGAAAACCACCAAGAGAAATTTGATGACCAGTAGGATGTGGGCAAGAAGGACAAATGTCGATATTTACTGGCTAGTGGTCACCGTCATTACCATTCAGAAAGAGAAGCATGTCAAGATGGACTGCCACGCTTGGACTGCACAAGTCAGAGTCAATGGTAGACGAGACCTCTAACGAGATATTCGCCCTTCTGAGACGTTACTCAACGCAGATTGGCAGCTTGTTACCGACGTTTCGGAACAACCTGTCGGTCCCATTATCAAGGGTCAAGCAGTCCAAGAAGAATGCCGGGAACACATACGTACGCAGTTATGCAGGCAATGGTGTGGGAGCTGATTGGTTCTCACGAGAACGTGCCGCTAGTAAGTAGGGTTAGTGGAAGACAGGAAGGAAGTCGATTTGCCTGGGGGGGTTGCTTTGAGGGAAAGGGGGGCCCGGAGGATGAATTCGCCGCCAGGTTCAGGAAGGGGGGACGTAACGATAAAATAAAAGCAAGGAAGAAAAGAAAATAAAAACAAGGAAGAAAGAAAATAAAAACCTTACATACAGATGCACATTTGCACTATTCGATGGAAAAAATGCGATCAAACTTGGAACGTGCGTCAGAATGTGTTCCAACTTTTTCATCTGTAAGGGCTACAAGATAGTTTTTTCCATTAAAATCCCCAAGCAGAAAAAATTGGGAAGACAACTGCGACAACAGTGTATTAGTGTCGACTGGAGCTGTTAGTACTGTTGGTGGGAAATAGGGTAAAGGGGTAAAGAAGAGCCTAGGCAGATATAAAATTAGAGCTGCTACGTGCGATGAAAACCAGGTGATCGTAACATAGCAAACATGAAACGTAATTAAAACAACAGTTCCCTCCACTGGCCTTGCCACTTTCAAAGCACAGGTGGACCTTACGAGGTCAGGAGCTGAATGGATGTGGGAAGGAACATGTGCTTTGTGGATGAATATCATGGCAGCGTTGCAATGCCAAATAACATCTCTGCATAAAATAACCTTTGATATTAGGTTGAAGTAGAATTGTAATGAAGCAAGGCGTCTTAATGCGAAACCCATTCGTTCTCCCTCTATATTCCTCTTACGGGGACAAGCGCTTGCTAATTGAATGCAGCAGAAAGTAACTTGCAGCGGTCGGACATAGAAATTGGGTCAGCCTAATTTTGTTGCTATCGAAAGGAAAACGCTCTTTTTATGATGGAACTGTCAAGTATACTGTTCTAGGTTCATAGGAGACATTTTGAAAGATACAACCTCTGGAACCATCGACACAGGACTGCCGTTGGAAGCAAAGAGAGAAAAGGACAGCTGCATGCCTCGCTGTGTGCGGGCACCACTACCCGATGTTAGTAAATAATTCAGTAGCGTCTCCCTTCGAGAACGTGCGTATCAGAAAATTAATGGCAGGATTTCCACGATCAGAGAGCTGCATTTTAGACCCCAAGTATCGAAAAACTTTAATTTTATCGAGATCATCCCCTTATTTTCCTAGAAGATTCCGTAACAAATATTTTAATATTCCGTCCAACACAACTACGTGCCTTTCTATTTAAGAAGAGCTACATTTTTCGGCCTTAATAGACCAACATCAGGCCAACAATATAATATTTAGAAGCAACGTAAAATGTAATAGATAGGAACCTATGTTGTACATTTTTTACCTTTCTTCTAAATACTTCTGATGATGGTTTGTTAAGGCCGAAACATGTAGATGTTCTTAAAAAGACGCGTATTTATGCTGGACGGGATGTTAAAATGTTACTGGACTGAACTAACCGCCCATGGCTCCATACTACGCCGTGCGGACAGGCCAACATGGCTTCAGAAGACTTCTGGTTGTTTAGGTCACAGGTCCCGGTCAGCGGAATCACGTCAAACGACTCAGTCATTTTTACGGTTACATGGCACCAGTACGTCTGCAGCGTTTACTCCCCGTACGGGACCACGACCGTGTACTTGATTCCGCCAGTTGACCTTGTATATAGCGGCTGCTACACCGTCATGTTTGAGGTCCCCGACAGGGGCGTGAGTTGGAAGTCGCGCCACAGGTGGCGGGAGTTTGAATAAATGCAAAAGGTTGTCCTGTAATATTTCAATCATGTACGGTGGGGGGGGGGGGGGGGGAGGGGGAATATGTAAACCAGGGGTGGTCAACATCAAACCCCGGCCTCTTTATGCCCGGAAAAGAGACACGGTGCCCATCTTACAGGCAGCAGGATAGACCTCGGGGCCTGTATGACTGGGACCGGAAGATCTCGGTCCCACCGGGGTTTGAACGACTCCGCTTTCCTAGCCGTCTTTCAATAAAGGTAATGGACCTTAATAACTAATAAATATACGTATAATTTTAAGATATTTATAAACAAAATGCGGCCCGTGGGCCACATGCAACCGTTCTACCTTTGCAATGAGCCCCGCTATCTCGTTTCAGAACAGAGAAACAAATAATACGAAATTCGACGAATAATCAATTTATCCGCATTCATAGAAAAACGTTATTCAGAAACTAAATTATTATTTTTTATTATTATTTAGTTATTATTTATTAGTTATACGTTGTATTGTACAATCTACTTTTCATATCCAAAACAAAAATAAAGGTCCATAAGGATCATTTACGTCGTGATAAGATTCCAGTGCTGAGTAACCACGCATCAAAAATGATAAGCCCTTTTTGAAAGTACATATATTTGTGAACAGTTCTTTCAAAATTGAATATTGTGAAGAACCGTATAGAAATCAACTCGACAGTGAAAGATTAGAGAACTATCTTCGTGAAGCAAATTCTCAAATAGGCTAACTCAAGATATTAACATTTGAGTGGCAAATAAGCACTGTCAGTTCCAACAATGAAGTTCTTTTTGCTTGAAAAACGGTGAACAGTAAACAAACAAGTGCAGCAGAAAAAAATAAATACATTTCAAATAAAATTATTGATGTATGCTTAGTTCATTTTAATCAGGATATGTTATAAAAGAGTCACAAGGACTGGTTAGGTAAAACTGCTTCCAAAATTTGTAAGTTTAACTCGAATGTTTTTGGATCAACTTTAAGTAAGATTTACAGTCACAATATTCGCACTACTGGCGACAGGGTGTTATAAATAATGATACATGATTAAAAGGTGTACCTATTATTTATAATACAACCCACAAATGTTTCGTTCTGTTGGTTTGGTTCGAGTGGCCAAAAGGTTTTCCAGCAATGCTGTAGGACAATAACAAAGGAAGAAGGAAGAGAAGAAAGGCATTAAGGTGATAATAAAGCGTGATAAAAGCAGACATGGAACAAATATTAGTAGGCTGATGATTATTAGGCTTATGTGTTGCAGGTTCAGCATGCAAATGGAACACATATGAAGAAAGAAATAGACATGGATTGGTACGGACAACATATGAAAATTGTAGTATGTGGGTATAGAACTGGATAGGCGGCACATGAAAATGGTAGCAAGCAAAATTATGGAAAGGAAAGTTTGTGAGCCCTCTCGTCTAGGCCTTCCACCTTAACCCATCTACGTCGACGGACGGTAGATATGAGTATTATTATTTTCGTAGTACATTTACATACCCAGCTGTTAACTTTCAAATTTAATACATCATGACGGAATATATAGGGGATTGATTTCATAAAAACTCGAACACAAAGAAAGTTTAAGCTTTGTAAAACGAAACTTCTACATCTGCAACTAAAATGCGCTCAGTGGGAAACTGAATAAATCAAACTCTAGGTTCAGTATTTACTTTGTCCCTCTTAAGGTCGCAGTGAAAATCATTGTTTCCTTTCCCGTGGCACGTAGCATTTTGGACGCTCTTCTTATCCCCCCCCCCCGCCCCCCCCCCCTCACTGCAATTTCTCGCTTCTTCTGAGCCACAGCCTGCCTGGCAGGCAGACACACACACGCACACACGCACGCATTCACGCACATGTCTGTTCTGTTCCATTTCAAGCGACACGGAGATATTTGGTGTTGTTCCCATTCCACGTCTCCAGCTTGCATCTAAAATGTAACGTTTGTTCTTACATCCGTACGGATACAGAAATGACAATTCACATTAACGTTTTAACATGTGTATGCATACACAAATTACAGTTCATATTAACGTTCTTACATACGTGCGGATACAGAAATGACAGTTCATATTAAGGTTTTAACATCTGTATGCATACACAAATTACAGTTCATATTAACGTTCTTACATGCGTGCGGATACAGAAAGGACAGTTCATATTAACGCTGTAATATCTGTATGCATACACAAATTACAGTTCATATTAACTTTCCTACATACGTGCGGATACAGAAATGACAATTCATATTAACTTTTTTACATCCATAAAACATATAAATGACAGTCCTTATTAACGTTTTTACATCCCTGTTAACAGAACATACATTCGTAAATATGCCATAAACACAGCTCGTACTAACCCCCTACCTCTGTATGTACACAATCATGGCAGTTCCAATTAACATTTGTACATCCACATGGACATATCTGTAGTAAAGGCAGTTGATATTAATCATGCTACATGCACATAGATACAGCAATGACAGTTCCTATAAACAGTGTTACATGCATACCAGCACAGTGATATGAGCGCTTTTTAATCGGTACCAATAGGTTCATCACACTTCATGTTAGTGTCCTTGTAGTTCGTCTTCGGGAGGTCTGTGTTTCAAACCTCTTCATGGAGCGTAGCTCTTCTGAGACTTCTCTCAGACTTTTCAGGTAAATAAACAGGTGATAATCTAAACAGGGCTACGGCAGCTTCCTACCTCATTCTCTCCAATACATCATTATATAGTCTATCTTAAGAGAGCTGCATAGCCTATTCCAAAGCCAGTTCTCCAGAGGGTGCGATCCAGTGTTTCCTCTTTCAACTGCCAATATCTTCTCGTTTCCTGAAGTCACCCAGCAGCTTCTTACTTCTTATCCCTCGTATTCCCATTCCTTCTATCTTTTCTTTAATAACGTGTTTTAGAAGGCACTTCCCAAGCAAGATGTGACCAATCTAGTTAGCCTTCTTTATATTTATTGTATGTAGGTTTCTCTTTTGCGCTTTAACTCTATGTAATACTTCATTTTTCACACGAAAGGTTCAAGTGATCTCCAGTACCACATTTCAAAACTTTAAAGATATTTCTCATCTACTTTCCGAAGTGTCCAAATTTCAACCCTACACAAATCTATGCTCCAAATGTAGAATTTAAAAGGTTTCTTCCTTAAATTTAAGCCCAGTTTGCTCGTGAAAAGAGCCTTCTTCTTGTTGAATACTGCTTTTGCTATGCCAATCCTGGATTTAATCTGACGTGTACATATTGCACCATTTGATATCAGGCTACTCCAATAGTTGAAATACTCCACGTTCACTAATCGCCCCATTATTCGGTCGGACTGCACATTCTCAAAACGGTAAGCGTCGTTAAATAAATAATATACATCAACTGTAATGAAGACAGAGGACGGTTTGCAAGTGTCCGTCTACGGAAAGCTTTGCGCATTAAATTTACAATTTTATTACCTCCGCAAGTTATATTATAATAAAGTAAAACTGTGTGAGATTTATTGGACAAAACTTCTGCCAAAACATTCGTAAAATTGTGGTCTCTCAAATCTTACTTGCAGGTTTTCTATAATATATTTGAAATATTTATTACAGGACTTAAAAGGACAATGACCTGGCGACAACAGTAAGGTATTCCTCATATAAAAATAAAGAACTCATATTAACAATAAGAAACGATGCTTGTGAGAAAGTTAATTTCATGTGTGAATAAGTTTTTGATGGCCATTTCCTACTGCGGAAAGAGAAGAGCCACTTCACAAATAGAGATTTTCAAATACAGAGGAATAGAAACATGGGAGATACATCCAAGTCCCAAATAGCACAATAGTTTTCTGACCGGTATGACAAATGAAATAGAGTAAAACATAAATAATACACGAAGAAGGAAACAAAGTTATAAGGTTGCGTTTGCTAAGTACAGTGAAAAACAGGGCGAGTGGTCAGCTTAGAATTGAAATCCATGTGGTTCAGCGGGTGAGAACTAACTGTGGTATATATTGATATAAAGCTCGTACAAAGATGATAAAACACAACACTCAATCACCTTTATACAAACCTCAACATATTTTGATGCCTTAGTGCATCATATTCAAGAGGGCACTACATTTAGAAACACTTAAAAAACAGCGCAACTTTTAAATTTTTCGTTAAAACATTATTACCACAACCACCACACGCTGACACAGCATGTTGGTTTGTTGATGGTTATTGTTTGTTGATGAGTCACATGTTGTGGAAATGGAGTGTTGCAGCATACAACCATCAGATTCATTATATACGGGCTTCGTCCGTTTGCTTGGATGATGTTTGATGGTGACTGGTCACCTTCAAAAACAATAATCATCAACAAACCAGCACGCTGCGTCAGCGTGTGGTGCTTATGGTAATAATGTTTTAATGAACAACGTAAAAATTCTGTGTGTTTTAAGCGTTTTTAAATTAGTGTCCGCCTGAAAATGATGAATTAGGGCATCGAAACATGTCGGGGATTGTATAAAGGTGACTGAGTCCTGTGTTTTATATTTGTGTACGAGTTGGTAATCAATACATATCACTGTTTATAAGCATACACATGGTACGGACAATGTTAAGTTACTTAAACAAGTTCAACCTGCACGCCATGAAAGCACTACCTCTGCACTAGACGCAGGTAACTGGTCAGCCTCACGGCCCGACCGCTTTATCTCCAGGAAGGAACCCTCGACACTCACTGGATATGGGGCTGGGTGGGCCCCAAGCTTTGGTTTTGGAGAAGAGACAAACTTCTTCTTCCTGCCGAAAATGGAACTATGGTTCTTTTGTCGTTCAACACCTAGCCTATCATGCACTGGACAGCGCTAAGCATAATACTGGCCGATCCCTGTGGCTGTGCGGTCTAAGGCGTAAGTCTGTGGCCCCTCGATTGCTGGTATTGCCGGTGCGAATCCCGCTGGGGCACTGATGGTCGTCTCTTGTGTTTGCTATGTGTTGTGTAGGTAGCGGCCCCTGCGACGAGCTAGTCACCCGTCCAGAGGCTTCCTACCGGGTGTGTGTGTGTGTGTGTGTGTGTGTGTGTGTGTGTGTGTGTGTGTGTGTGTGTGTGTGTGGTGTAGAAGCCCCAACAATAAGGCGACCTAGACACGAGAAGGGCTGCTGCACCACAGAAAAAAAAACGTAATATTGGCATAGGAGGTGATAGAGTTCAAGCATAAAAGACGAGCGGGCGTCACATTACTTACACTGTACGATAAGTGAAAAGTCTAATGTCACGCAATCTGCTTGTAGTGGTACAATTAATACCAAATCAATACACCATTGCCAACACTGACATGGTTTATGTGCTGCAGGGAATTCAATGTTCTAATGCTATCTGATAAAATCAATACAAATAATAGGATCAACACGTAACAGGAAAGGGAGAAACCTGTTAGCGCATTACAGTAGGAATTTTGCGTACCTTTAGTGATGAAGATTAAACAAACCATTTGTAAACACAAACACCAACTTTCAGCGTCAATAACAGGTCAACATGATACATCTACACAAAATTAATCGAGAATAATGTAATAATTTAGCCTTTACAAATCACACAGCAAAGCACATACTGATATAATTATGCTGGATAGACAGCTTTGATATTCAGTGTGAGAAACACAGAACATGACCAAAGCAACAGACGTAAAGAGGAAAGCGAATATAGCACACCGCGTTTATGTTTATTATTCCGTTGTGTTGTTTATAAAAGAAATCAAGTCAAAATCAGTCCAAAGACAACTAAATTCCATTTATTTTACAGCACTGCGTGTTTCGACCTAATTAAGTCATCCTCAGGTACACAATTTCTGTTTAAAATATCTTGAGGAAGGAATATATATCAATTTATTTAAATTGCTTCGTCAGTATGTTTTAAACGTAAATTGAGAACTTGAGGATGACCTAAAATAGGTCGCAACATATATATATATATATATATATGCGGGTGGTTACAGTCTTTGCGACCGTATCCCGCATCCTAGTCTCCATCTATTCCTATCTATGTAGTCTTCTTCATGTAGATTTCTTCCATCCATTGCTTGCTTTGCTTTCTTCTTCCAGGTATTTCTCGGTCTTCCTCTTCTTTCCTTTCAATTGGAGTCCATTCACATATTTTCTTAGGTAGTCTCTCTTCTTCCATGCGTTTAATGTGTCCGTACCATTTAAGTTGTTTAGCTTCTATAGTGTCTGTCGGTGTCACCTCTGTTTCCATGATATTCCTAATTACATAATTTCTTACGTGATCTTCTAGTGTCAGTCCACAGCATCTTCTCCAAGAACCCATTTCTACTGCACTATTTTTTTTTGGAAATCTGCGAATTCATGACCCATACCTCAGAACCATATATTTTTGGCGACTCTGCTATTGATCTGAATACCCTTTGTATAGTGTTTTTCGAAATTTTACGGTTCCATAAAAGTGAGTGTTGCTGTTTTATGATCTTTTTTCCTTTTACTATTTTGTTGCATATATCTTTATCATCTCTCTCATCTGATGTAAGGGTAACTGCCAAATATTTGTACTGACTCATTGTTTTGATGGTTCCATAATCTGTTATTATGTCTTGTCATTGACCTCCTACTACCATGTATTGGGTCTTGTCAAAGTTAATTTCTAACCCCCAGTTTTTGCATTCTTCAGTTAGTTTTCTCATCTTGTAATTTATATCATCCCCATCCTCACCTGTAATTACCTGATCATCTGCGAATAGAAGTGTATAGACATAACCTTCATTGATGTTAACGCCCATATATTTATATTTTCTTATTCAGTTCTTCAAAGCTTCATTTAAAAAGACTTTAAAAAATGTAGGTGAGATATGGCAGCCTTGGCGTAAACCTTTATCGACGATGAAAGACTGGCTGATTTGATTCTTAATCCTGATACAACTGCTGGTGTTTTTGTACAATCTTTTCACAGCGTTTATATACACTTTACTCACTCCATTTCTCTCCATTGTCGTCCAAAGTTTACTAATAGGGACACTATCATATGCTTTTCTCAAATCTATGAATACGAAGTGTGCTTTTCTACCACACGCTAGTTTCTTCTTTGCTATCTGTTTTAGACAAAATATGTTGTCTATTTTTGATCTTCCTGGTCGGAAGCCGCTCTCTTTTTCATTCTCTTTTATTTCGCGTTCTATACGTTGATTGATAATCCTCCCATACAGTTTACCCATTGATGCTAAAACGCTTATGCCTCTGTAGTTGCCACAGTCCTTCCTACTTTCTTTCTTTTGTAATGAGCATATTAATGCCAAATTCCTTTCTTCTGGGTTCTCTTCTCCAAATAGGCAATCATTCAAGAACTCTGTCAGTATTCTAGTGTGATTTGAGGGGCGTACTTCAGCAATTCAATTGGTATACGTGTACATCCTGGGCCCGGGGCTTTATGATTTTTCATCCTCCTCAATATTTCGTTCACTTCTTTGACTGTAATTCTTCCAATTTCTTCTAGATCTTCTTGCATTGTCTCATAGCTTGCATTTTTATATTCATCTCTATTTTCAATAAACAGTTCTTCATAATGTTTCTTCCACTTCATTAATCCAATAGGATCCATCCCACCGTATTCCTAGCATTCTGTCTTATACTTTTTATCACTTTCCATGCTGATTTATATCTTGATCCTCCTATTTCTGAGTCTAATTCGTCGCATTTCCGGTTCCAAAAATTTTTTTTTGTTCTTTTATTATTCTTTTTACTGAGTTTTTGTTTCAGATATATGTCTTGTGGTCTTAGTATTTCCAGTTGCAAGCCATTTCTTGTACTCTGCTCTTTTCCCTTTTACTGCTTTTTCTACCGTGTCGGACCACCAGTGTGGCTGTTTGTTTGTATTATATTCGCATATTTTCTCCCTAACGCTTCTTTTGCTGCTTGATGCAGATTATCTTTCAATCAGGAATACCTTTCGTCTACTGGTCCTGTTTCTTCGATTTCATTTTTTCAGCTAGGCCAAGTTTATAAAGAAATACTATAGATTCTTCTTTCAGTCCCTCTAAATTATATTTTGGGATCTTTAGAGCCTTCTCTCATGTAGTTCTCTATAATGAATGGAATTTGTTTGTGTTTGGACGGCTTTTGGCTTATTTCTGTTACTGGCAATTTTCGAAGTTATCAAATTGGTTATCTATGAACAGATGCTCACCTGTAGGAAGAATGACTACACAATGAAAAATACGTAATATGTCACAGTCCTTCAAGGAATTAACAATTGCTAGTTTAGTCAAGAAATTAATTATCTCCCTTATGGAACCACCGGCTTTATTAACTCATTGACAGGACCTCATCACCTATCCGTATCTGCAGCCGTATGAATCCAGTCCACTCCTAACTCCATGGAGCATTCCTTTTCGTGAAGGTAATATGTCCTCAACTAGCCCAGAAATTTCCTGCACTATAGAAACCCCAGTTTCATTAACATGTTCACAAAAGCTCGCTACTTGAACCTCTCCCAAACCAGATAAATTCAGTCCACATACTCCCATCCTATTTCTAAATATCTGTTTTAATATTATCCTCCTAACTAACCCAATCTTCGTCCTTGCGGTTTTTCCACGAAAATCCTGTGCACGCTTCTCACCCATGTAAGCCGCAGGCCTTGCCCATCTTGTCCTTCTTGATTAGATCTCCCTATTAATATCTGATGGGAAGTATTAATAACATAGCCCATCATTATGCAACTCTCGCCAGCCTCTTGCCACTTGCTCCATATATCTTCCTCAGCACCCTATTCTCAAATACCTTCAGCTTATTTTCTTCCCTTGACATGACAGGACTTTTCTCATGCGCATACAAATATTTCACAACTTTCTACCTTGTTACTATTTAAAATCCTCTTCAATATATTCCTCCATCTACACCTAGGTGTCAGATTACTTCTTACCTTCAAGTTTTCATACCAACTGCTCTTCTCCATTCTGGGTACACAACTCATCCATGTGAAACTTCGTGCCTAACAAACTTTCATGTGTTACTTGACGGAACTGAATGAATTAATTTCCAGACTGCTTATAGAGTCTTCCCACCAGATCTTCAGTTTTGTCCTAATTTTGTGCATATCCAGGACAATAATTTATCATCAGCAACTTCTTAAGTGTTCATTACTCACAACACAACTTTTGTAGTAGACGATTTTGATTGTTTGTGTCCAAAAAACTTGTTCGTACGTGATTACTATCTGCCCCATTTCCAGCAATATACGGAGAACACAGTACGGCATACGATGCTTGCTGTTACAGGTAGATCAGAAAAGGTTGGACATACATTTCACTCTATCGGTTGAAAGTGCTGTTGTAGGCAGGGCTGTGGAGTCGGTACACAAAACTTCCGACTCCAAATCCTCGATTTTTTAAAACTCCGACTCCTGCATAAAAGCTCAATAGGTATTAGTAACGGTAAACCTATAAGATAACTCATCGCCACGACGTGAATCGTGAGGCTACCTTTTTTACTTATAACCTGTATTTAAGTATAAATCTAATGGTTACTGTAGCTATCAGGGCTCTGGAGTTGTTGTATCTAGTTAAGATTTTAGACTGAGGTTGGAGTCGGATTCGGTACATTTTTACAGACTCCGACTCCACCTAAAAATTCGTTCCGACTCCGACTCAACCTAAAATTCCTTCCGACTCCGACGCCAGAGCCCTGGTTGTAGGTATGCATTCTGTTGGATTTGTAGGATTTATTTATCAAAGAATTCAGCTGGCTGTGCAAGTTTCTTTATTATTCGATTTAGGGCGTTAAAGCTTCCGTTCAGAGTTTGGTTTCCGGCATATCCTAGGTCTCAATAGGTGATGTCGATGCCTGGTAGCAAAAATATTTATTTTCTATGGGTATGAAACTTGATGTGTAATATTACGTTAAGACTACATGCTAACAACAGTAAGTGAAGACCCTAGGCTGACAACAGTAAGTGAACACCTTAGGGTGATAACACTAAGTGATGACTGTAACTAGACAACAGTACGTGAAGTCCATTCGCTGACAAAAATAAGAGAGGACCATAGGGTGACAACAGTAACTGATGACTATAACCAGACAAGAGTAGGCGAAGACCCGAGGCTGACAACAGTAAGTGCAGACCATAGGGTGACAACAGTAAGTGCAGACTATAGGTTGGCAAAAGTAAGTACGGACCATAGGCTGACAACAGTAAGTGCAGACCATAGGCTGACAAGAGTAAGTGCAGACCATAGGGTAACAACAGTAAGTACAGACCATAAGCTGACAAGAGTAAGTGCAGACCCTAGGCTGACAACAGTAAGTGCAGACCATAGGCTGACAAGAGTATGTGCAGACCATAGGCTGACAACAGTAAGTGCAGACCATAGGCTGACAAGATTAAGTGCAGACCATAGGGTAACAACAGTAAGTGCAGACCATAGGCTGACAACAGTATGTGCAGACCATAGACTGACAACAGTAAGTGCAGACCATAGGCTGACAAGAGTATGTGCAGACCATAGGCTGACAACAGTAAGTGCAGACCATAGGGTGACAACAGTATTTTAAGACCACAGCTGACAAAAGTAAGGGAAGATCACAGGCTGATGCTGACGAAGACGTGTACTTAGATTTAAGGGTGAAGAAAGGAAACGGAATTTTCTTTTTATTTGGTGCGTACTTTAAAGCTGTTGATTACTTGAATTCTTTCCTTGTGTTCCAAGTGAGCTCGCCTTGAAGTAATGCGTTTTCATTAACATGGAGGCTGTGCTTAGATAATGATGAAGTCAAGTTACAAGTTTCATTGAAAACAGTGACAAATATATATGTGATAATGACGCAAGTTGGTTGGGGTCTAAACAGTAATACTTCCAAGCACATAGATTGCGGGTGAATTGTGTATATTCTTCAGTGCTGGGAAGAAAATATCAAGATCGTCTGAAAGGTTGATATACAGACGAACCTGGGTATAATGACATCGGTTTATACGACACCTCGTCTATAGAGTCAGATATTCTGTGGCACCAATTAATTCTTCCCTGTTAATCATAACATTATACTCCTCGCTTATAACGACACCCATTTATAAAGACACAAAGTATTCCATGCCCTTCATGACGTTATAAACAATTTTTAGTGTTTTTTTTTTTGAAGAATGAGTCGGGAATGAAGCATGGCTGAAAGTATCAGCAATAGGAATATCTGCATATAGGGATTTTCTGCGTCATAAGGTAGTGTATCCTAACTGAGCAGGAGCTTATCTGGTACACTAATTAAGAAATTCCTAGCTTGTAATAAAAAACGAAGTCTTTTTACAGTGTTCAGGGAAAGAAGTAACTGGAAATTATATTCAGCCAGTTGAATATATTCTTTAAGGGAGCAGCCTGCTTTAAGTTATCCGCCTGCACCTGCTATATATGCCAAACGGGACAACCCGACTTAACTATTACATTCGCATTCCTCGGCTCTTCAGGTACGCAACATATCCTACCAACCCCATACTTCTTTATCTGTTCAGTTTGACAGTACCTATTTGATGAAAAGTACAAATTATGAAATTTCTCTTTACGTATTTACCCGACTCCTCTTATTTCCTATCCTTTGGAATCAAATATTCTACTAGCATTTTCTTCTCACGCCCCCCTTATAAGCGTTCTTCCTTACGGGCATGTAACAAATTTGAGTGCCCATATAAAACAACGGCAGATAAATATATTTGCGTTCAAAACAGTCTCCCGGTGTTCGTATAGGACACGAGAACGTAGGAGATTCTGAACCGAATAATGGGAAGCATTCCTCGAATTTCTTCAAGAGGATAATCTGGAATATTTTGCACGTATTTAATACCAGTTATGCTGCTTTCTGGTAGCAAGTCATGACTATATTTTCAGCTGTCCTGTGTTAATTCCTATAGTGAGTTCGTAGTGGGTTTAATGGCGTCTTTATAATTTCGCAGCTCTGTACTTGTGGTCTCTGCGCTTCTGAGAAATGATGCCACGTCACTGAGCGTACGGTGCCTCACGATTTTGAGATAACGTACAGTTATCTTGTCCAAGGACCGAAAAGGAATTCTTCATTGCCTTTTATGGTCTTGACGACGAGAAAACTAGGCCCTCTCGAAAAGTCTGGCCCACTTCACTCATTGCCTTGGCAACACTTCCCAGGAGAATAGAGACTTCAGTATTTAATACTGTTTCCGGCTTTGTGGCTTTTATGCTTCCATTCAGAAGTCTGCCACTGCCTGTCCCAAGCTCGGCTGGTAAAAGCGGAGGAAACCCATTCTCGGCGACATAATTGATCCATCACGCACAAAGGAAATGCAACATACACTACGTGCCAATATAGAGGCTTAAATGTGGCATTCCCACCACTGGGTTTACCCGGTGGAAGGTTGGTAACTAACTACCCAACTAACTACATGGAGCACAGTCCTTCCTGAAAAGCCAACAGGTCCTCAGCTAATCAAAAAATTACCCGCGTTTTAAGGAACACGAACTTTCATTACCGCCTTCGCAAAAGCCCGCCATCTGTCTCTATCCTGAGCCGGATCAATCCAACTCATACCTTCATCCCACTTACTGAAGGTTCATTATAATACTATCCTCCCATCTACGCCTAGGTCTTCCAAGTGGTCTCTTAACCTCAAGTCTTCCCACCAATCCCGGTATGCACCTATCCTGTTTCCCATACATGCCACACGCCCCGCCCATTGCATTAGTTTAGTAACCTATCCAAGGTAAAAAATACTACTTCTTATTCAAGACGTTTCAGATATAGTCTGCCACCTATTTTTCCGTGAACATTTTATGCGCTGTGCAAGACCTAAGCTTCTCATGGAAGTGTGAATGAAGTTTCAGGTGTTCTAGAACATGAAACATTGCAGAATGGTACTATTTTCGAAGTTTCGTAGACGTTTGCTACGTACATTTTCAGGGCATACCAATAAGAGTTTCCGCTACTCTGAAGATGTAGGGAGTAAGCTCCTTCGAAACATTAATAACCTCTTATCAATTTACAAAACGTCTCACTACAGAAGACTTTAATTGCTTGTGTTATATATTCGTACTGACTGATTCCACCACCGGTCCCTATTCTGCACGTGCAACCTCCTTTCACCTGCTGCTCGCATTTTGAAACCTAAATTCTTTCTGTCGCTAAATAAGATAGGAAACATCGTACATGCCGTCCGCTATTATTTTAAATTGCTAACTCCTCGCTTGACATTGCTGGGTTTTTAGCTCTGTTTCTGCGTTTTAATAAGCAGAATTGATTTTGTGAATCCCCTGAGACAAAGACAGGAGGAGCTTAACAGGGCAGGGGATTGCGGGACTCATCACCTATAATTGTGTGTCGGCACGGTCGGAGCAATAGAACCCCGTTCGGTAGAGTGACGCAATGACCAGCGTGAATATTTGCCATTTTTTAACTAAATCACCGTTTGTAAGTATTGTGGTAGGTGCATATGAACTCTTCGGCAACCCTATCTTCTGGATAGAAAGAACCGTATTTATTGCAATAATCTTTCTCAACGTTTTACATTCCTCCATTTTTTTTTCTTGCAACAGGTCCTTAGACTCTTCCAAAGCCAGTACTTCAGACAGCGCGATCTAGTGTTCACTTTTTCAAATTCCAGTATATTCGCTCTTCCTTCACGTAATTCAGTAGCTGCTTATGTCTTCTTCCTCTTCTTCCCGTTCCTTCTATCTTTTCTCAAAAAACATGTTTTAGAAGGCAGTTCCCTCACGAGATAATGTTTTACGTATGGAGAAAAATGCAACAGTTGTACTTGTCACGAGAGGCGCAACTGTCCGCTGTTATAGACCAATTTCCATGTTTTTCCGAGGTCTCTTGTCATATATAAGTTCCTACGTAAAGCATAAGTATCGTTAGTGTCTTCCCACTTTACAAATTAGAATATCTATCATTGTTCTATTATGGACGTAAAATTAAGGTAAATTCACCCCAGAACAGACCAAGAAGGCCCAGAGGGGGAGTAAAGTTATAGCTGTACCCTTTAGCCTAAGCGCCACGCCCCGGCCGCTTCACTCCCAGGAAAGATTAATGACAGTGGCGAAAGTAAATATCTGCAGAGCAGAATATTAGTAAACTTGGTAACTTTGGTAGAATGGGCAATTGTAGGAACACTCGCATTTCGGCAAACAAGGTAACCATGGCAACACTGGTACCCAGATAATAAAAGCAACGATATAAACATTGGTAACGTTGTACGGCATACATTGTACTACTGTATTCGTATGTAAGGAGTATACATGCAAGGGGTATGCGGAACGCACTTACGTCCTTATGTAAAGTGCCTGTCGTTTTTGTCCTATTTTAGACAAACTTGAACGTTCTTTACATATCTTAGTAAAACAGCCAAATATAAAATTTCTTGAGACGTCCGTCCAGGGGGAGCAGAGTTCTTCAATCCGAACCAACAGACAGACGGACAGAATGACGGAAGAAAATAGTCGCTTTTCGCAACTCTGCGAAAGCGCCTAAACATTAAGGCGCTGGTTTATCCGCAAATGGCATAAGGGTGAACGCCGCAAGCCATGGTTCTGGCCTCGGCCTGTGTTTTCGGAGGTTGTGAGGGAAGTATTCTTGAAATGCGTGTTTTGCCTTTGCGCCGAAGAGCCATTAGCCGGCTGAGAAACAGGGTTTTTACCTGGGTGCAACAGTGGTGGCTGCATAGATATGAGCCAGGTCGCTTGCTGGATATACTTGGAGAGCAGAGTGAAATAAGAATAAGTTTTCATTACGTTCATAAATGAAGTGTAGGGGCGGGATTCATTCACCCTATCACATATGGTTGGACACTTACACGTGTGTCCGTGAGCTAGCGCTCTCCGACGAGCTACCTTATTTTGTAACCGAGATCGGGCGGAATCCAACATCAAGAGGCCGGTTACAACCGCCATACGAATTTTCGTAAAATAACTTCATCTGTACACACTTGGAGAGGTACCATATGTAATAAAGTACACAGTTTATACATTTTACACTTAAAATACGCTTTTAGTATTGATAAAAGTTAGGAGAATTGCGTTTAAAATTAATATAATATAGAATAAAAAATCATATGTAAATTCACGTACCTAATATAGTTTATAGGCTGTACGAAATTCAAATATAGAATACCGATAAGCATATTTACTGTCAGTACTTAATGTAATTTATAGGCTCTGTCAAATTCAAATATAGAATATCGATTATCATACGTACCGTCAGTATCTAATATAATCTATTATCAAACTTAAAAAATAGAATATCGCTGATCTTATGTACCGTCAACACCTAATATAATCTGTAGGTTACATCAAATTCAAAGCTATAATATCGATAATCACATGCATTGTCAGTACCTAATGTAAGCTATAGATTACATGAAATTTAAATATCCAATAACGATAATAGTACGTACAGTCAGTACTTGGTATAATCCATAGGCTACATGAAATTGTGTGAGGGATTATCACCTCGTTGAAATAATAGTTAGTGAAGGGAAGTGCCTATGGCAGTGTTTCTCAATCTATGGGATGTGATATAAATTAGGTTCGCGAAGCTATTCTCAGTGGGCTGCGAAGCAATCACGCAGAAAACTTATCGTTTCTTCGCCGAAGTTATCATACGGTTGGAAGAAAAGTTCTGAAGTTGATGATTACCTCGCAAAGCACATGAAAATTCAAATTTACAAAATCATCAACACTGTCTCTGGGTATGACAGCCATAACAGAAGTCACAGTACTAAACCTGGACTAATGCGGTAATATGTCAATTCATATATATATATATATATGTGTGTGTGTGTGTGTGTGTGTGTTTTCTTTAGCTAATTAAATCTTTTCAGTGTCATATTCCTTATGCCGTTTCATGTTTTTATTTTACACCAATTTGCCTAAATCAAATCGCATAGTCCTTACGACAATTCCACAGCCACTTCCAAGAAATGTTCTCCTCAGAGTCCGATATAGTGCTCGCTCTTTCAAGTTCCAATGCGTTCTCTTTTCCTTAAAGTCATCCAGTAGCTACTTACGGCTTCTTCCTCTCTTCCCCTTCTTAAATATCTTGTTTTAAAAGACAGTTCCCACGCAAAATATGAGCAGTCAGTTAGCCCTTCTTTTTATCGCACGCAGGATGTTAATTTCCTCCTTGAATCTACGCAAAATTTCTTCATTTTTCATACCACAGGTCCAACTCATCTTCTGATTCTTCTCTAGGCTTAATATATAGCAATACACATACAATGGCTTGGGTCGTGTTTTCATGAAGCCCATGACATATTTAGTGAACTCTAACCCTCCATATCTCCTATTACTTTCATTTGCGTTGAAGCATAAAACAATAGACTCATTGTGATGCGTCATTATAGATAACGTTATAAAACATAAGAATACGTAATTTCATATTCTCCTGGAAAATATCATTAGCCACATTCGGAAATACTCTCAAGTACAGCTCGGGACTGAACTTCGCGTCTGTGGGAGGAGTTTCAGAATACGTCTCCTCTTACGCCTCGTGTATTTCACTCTACTAGTCGTATAAAAGACATTCATTCACCCGTTAACAGTGCTGTGCGACCACTGTGTTCTCACACCCGCGCACCGCAACAAATGTTTTCAAACAGGATACCACACATCATGTCCACTCCTTTTCGCAGCAGCGATGTGTTCCTTCCGAGAATTCTCCTACACATTTCCCCGAACATTACCCCAGAGTCTGAGGTCGCAATGCCGAGTCCCGAACTTTAATTCAACCTGTCCGTCCAGAATTGACAGTCCTGTCAACATAACTACTTGTGAGGAAACATCACTTTACTAACGCAGTGCACAGTAAAAACCAAGAAAGGCTTTCCTCAGACGGTTGTATAATCATAAAGAGAGATCCCATAAGCTTTTGTAGAATAGGAAAGATGTTTTTCCCTGAAAATGTGTGAATAAATTCGCTTTTCATTCCAACGAGCCTCTCGACATAACTCTGTAGTCCAAACAATTCTTTTTGCACTGAATTCATATATACTTTCACTAAGGAATGGACTTGCTCTGTGAAAAGGTAGCTTGTAAATTTTATGTTGACTTAAACGGGTCTTTCTCTAGCTTAACCGTCGACAACTGCATATATGAAGTTCCTAAATTACACAGAGCCGTTTGCAGTAGCCGTGCGGTCTAAGATGTAGGTCTGCGCCGCTTGATTTCTGGGATTGCGGGTTCGAAACCCATTCAGTTTTATATGTGGTGTGTACGTAGCGGCCTCTGCGACAGCCTGATCACTCTTTCAGAAGAGTCCAACCGTGTGTGTGTGTGTGTGTGTGTGTGTGTGTGTGTGTGTGTTTGTGTGTGTGTGTGTGTTTGTGTGTGTGTGTGTGTGTGTGTGTGTGTGTGTGTAATTGCGTGTGATCTAGGTACCTCAAAAAGAGGCGGCCTAGGTACGATTTGGGCTGCAGCGTCATATAAAGAAGAATTACACACAACATAGGCCGCATCCATTAAGTATTCCGACCAATTACTGCTGTTTAGGGAATTAATCTGCCTTGAATGTAATAATCATACGAAACATGCAAGTACAGGGTGTTGACAAAATGCAGAGATTCTAAAGGTTTCGGCAAGTACGTAGTATAAATATTTATATTTGGAATTTAAGTCGCTAATGTCAATAAAATAAAATAATTTTCATTATATTCTCGCCAAATAATCTTACATCGAGGTAACAAATTTAGGCAATGCCATGGCTCGGGTGGTTAGTCCTTGGCCCCTCATCGCGGAGGCCCGTGTTCAATCCGAGCCAGTCCACGTGTGTTTGTCGTGGACAAAGTGGCATTGGGACAGGTTTTTTCCCCGAGTACTTCAATTTCCTCCTGTCAGTTTCATTCCACCGGTACTCCATTATTAGGGAAAAGGAAGAAAAATAATCATCTTCATCACAGGGTTACACAATAAGCCTTACACGGCTGTTGTGCGTCCGTAGCATCTGCTGTGGTGCTCTTCACCACAAAAAAGTGACAGACTTATAAATATTACCCTATAGGTCTTGAAGATATAACGGCGACAAAATTCAATAGTATCTTCTCGGGCTGACAGCCGCCTCAAGTGTTTCAAACCAAAAGACTTTGCAGTGATCGACTCCGTCTCCGTCTCCGTCAGTGTCCTGATAGCAGTCGACACCCGTTGACGCGCTGTCGGCTCGAGCATATCTACTGCTATAAAATACTTAATTTACGGAGTAAACTTTCCCTGGAATCATCTGTTGTACCCTGTCATTCTGCTAGCAAATGTATATGGTGAGTGATTATTAGGAATATACGTAATTTCAACATAGTGTTTCATATATTACACAACAACTTTTGTTACTTTGCCATTAAAGTGCTTCCCCTGTTATTACTAGTTGTCCTCTAACCGCCTTGACAGCGTGCATAAAAGTGCATATATTACTATTGACTGTAGATAATAACGGTGCTTATTTTTATTTGAATAAAATATTGAGAAAATCAACAAAGAACGAATTAAGTCACAGCAGAATTACTGCAGTTGGTACAGAGCAATTAATAGCGTTTAAAAGCCGGCGATTTAAGTACCCAGTGTTTTCAGCGGACCGGAATTTTCTCTGGGGATTCAAAGGTTTGTTGCAATGGTTAGGAATTTTTTGAATATCTTGAAGAATATTAATGCTGGAACTATGAAATAAATTGTATTTACTCAAGTAAAGCATTGAGAACACGGTGATGTGTATTATAGTTTATTATAAAATATTTTGAGGCAATATAAAAAATAAACACTTCTCTAAGGGACAGAAAATTTAGTAGTATGTTAAGTTTCCTTCTCTTTAGCCTTAAATTCAGGCTCCTTTCTCCTGAAGTATTCCCGGCTCTCAAGGGAAAATATTTCTATGAGGGTCTACTGACAAATAGTTTTACAGTTTTATAACCATGACGAATCTGACCTGCGAAAGGAAACGTATGTTTTTGGTACTCTCATCAGTGCCCACACTCTTTCAGTGTTTGTTGCACAGCGCTGTGATCCTATCGCTTTTGAAAATTATTTCTTGTAAGTAGGTGCTGTATTCAGCACCATAGTTTGCAGGAGAATACTTCTGATGAAGACATTGAATCAGAGCTGATCTGTGACACAGATTCGGATGAGTATGTTGAAGACTCCGAAGAAGATGACGATGATAGCGCTGATGAAAACCCATCATCATCAATACAACACAAAAACAACAACAACAACAACAACAAAAACAACAACAACAGAATATGAAGTGTGGGCTGCAGTCTGCAGCTAACGAGCCGCAGGTCTATCAACTTACATGCCGTGACAGAGACAAGAATCAGAATAAAGTACCGCACGTAGATAAAGCTGCATCGCTTCTGAGCGTTTTCACGCTCCGTTTTGCAACTGTTATCGATCTACTGGTGACACAGAATCACAGATACTACCACCAATATTTGGACAGACGAGACAAAACACCAAATCCACTTCCCGAAATAATGAATTCCGAAATGTTTCTGTTTCTAGCAATCATTTTACATGTGGGCCATGGCATAGGCGACAGATTCAGGGACTACTGGACACAGCCAAGACAGTTCTTCACACCTTTCTGCTGTAATACAGAGACCGTTTCTTGAACATTTTACGTTACTTGCACTTCACAGGCAATGATAAAGAAACTGACAATAATAACAAAAATATGACAGAATGTGGAAAATTAGGAAAATTTTGTATATGCTCAATGCTGCGTATTCCAAATTTCACAACCCTTCTGAACATTTGGCAATTTATAAGGTGATAGTACTATTCAAACGGAGAGTTGTATTCAAACAGTATATTCCAAAGAAACGCAAAAGATTTGGAATTAAAATTCTCAGACTCTGTGGCGCCACTCTCTGCACGTATGGATGGAAGTGGAATTGGGGCAAGACAGAAAACGTGCCACTACAGACGCGACAGCGACCCATGCTACAGTGAAACAACTGCCAAGAAGATTAAAGGGGCGAGGCCTTAAGTTAAATATGGACAATTACTTTTCTTCTCCTGACTTATATAACGATATGAAAAACATAAAATAAGCTACTGCGGTACAGTTAGACAAAGGTGTAAAACAATGCGTGACGACTTCAGAAGCGAGATATTGAGAATGAAATGGGGCGAGGTTAGGGTCAGGACAAATGGTGACATTACAGCAGTGGTTTGGAAGGACAAACGTGACTTATATATGCTGACGTATTTCATCAGCAGACGGTAACTTTTGTGATGAAGTTGGAAACTCCTGATGCCAGCCACTGTGGAGGATTACAATCGACATCTGGGTTACGCTGATAAAAGTAACAGAATGGGCAACAGCTGCAGTATCAGTAGCCGCAGGTGGAAATGGAAGAAAAAATTATTTTTTTCATCGCCTCGACCTCACATTTCTATACAGCCACATTCTCCTGAAGTCCTGTGGTTCTATACTTTCACACACATAACTCCGACTGACACTTGTGAGGAACATGGTAGAGTTTGCTGGACCGCAGACATGCCCACTTCAACCTGCAGGTAGGCCATCGGCCTTGGCGACAAGAATTGGTCGCCTGGAGGAAAGCAGTTGCCAGCATTGGCCTACTACAAATGAAAAGAGGATGGACTGTGTAGTGTGTCATGCTCGTACAAAGAAGAGATGCTGAATTCAAACGAAGTGCGAAACATGTAATTTTGGACTGTGCATATCTGGAAGCTTCAAAGACTATCACACAAAAGCACAGATGTAGGTGGTAATTGCAGCATCGTGTTATAGGAGGAGTAGTCGCCGGCACAGAACATTTGATGATAAGGTACGTAATAATTTCTGTAATAATTGACTTTCTTCTGACGACGCATCATATACGTACTTGGTTGAGCTATGTTTCATTCTTGCATTAAATACCTAAGGGTACATACAACCGGAAGCTTTTAACTTGTTCGTAAACTTGGACAAATATATTGTGACAAAATAGTCCTGAAACTTGTTCTGCAAGTACAAGCACGGGCTAGAGCACTGACTAAATCATACGACTACCAGACGGGACATCAGGGTTCGGTTCCCGGAAAGTACAAAAATGTATATGTCAACCAGTATAAATCTTACCTCGATCTTAGCAGCTTTGTAGTTGATGGATATCTGGGCCACATAAATGTACAGATGCTCAAGCATGAAGCTGAATGCACTGTAAACAGTGTTGAACACCATCATATGGTACATTACCCTCGCGCCCCTATATGCACCCTTGATGTGACGCATAACTGCACAATTACTTTTAAGTCTCCAGTATGTATACATAACGTGTACACACGCATAACGTCCCGCCAATATGTTATTTAATGCGAAAAGCCGACATATATATTTTTGGACAAAAATACTCATTTTGGTATTCATATCTACACATAATGATGGACAGATTTGTCCGTTTCGGCATTCAAAGTTAGGGCACTGGCCGGAACTCTGAAGAATCCTGGTTCAGTTCCCGGCAGATTCGAGATAGTTTGTTTTCTACATAACATCAAGACCGCCTCTGGGGTCAGACCAGCCTCCTATTCAAAAGGTATCGGGATTTCTTTTTCTGGGCTAAGCCGGCCGTAGAGTGAAGCTGGCCATTAACCTCGATCTAGTGTCATGGTTAAGAATGAATGGAGCTCTACCTCCTCAAGTCAACTATAATATCATGGCATACACACGGACAACGTTTCTATTACAGTGACATATTAATGATGTAGAATCTGCATACGGAGTGCTTGTTCCAAGAAAAATTCCAACAACGGCCCACGCAGCTTTATAAACTTCAGCATGTAAGACAGGAAACCCTCCTTGTACGATTAAGATCCCACTATTTTGCTGCAGTACCAAAGCCTCCATTATAATTACCACAGTTACGCAAACTTCCGTTGTAAGTGATACATTATGGGTTACTGCAGTGGCAAATTGTGTAAGTACTGGGGTCCGAGCAATGATCTCCAGTTAAATATCAAGCAGAGGCCATAATGGTGCAAAGCTCTGAATTTTGTCTTTCGGCAAACGAGCTTTGTGTGCCCTGGGGTACACAAACAGTAACTAATAAAGTACGTGGTATTTTAATTGGAAGTGAGGTGCCTGGGATTTTATTAACACCAATGCTCAACGCCATCACTGTCGTTAGATAATCACTGGCAGAATTAATAATTGGGTGACTCAATTAATAGAGAGACAGAGACGGGGATGAAGCTAGTTCGGTGTATCGTGAATGACCTAACCAGAAAGTTAACAAAAATTTTCACATTTTGATGACCTTTGGCAATGAAAGAAAAGCTATATTTTAAATCACATTTATATCTTTGATTTTTTCTGTTATATACTGCGCCTTCCACTTAAACGCGTGCCACAATACAAAATATTATATTTTATATTTCAGTATATAATTGCTGCCTTCTCAGAGTACGCCTGGTCCCCTTACAGAGTGTCCCTAGGAGGGCCATATTTCGACAGTCCCCACGTGCTCTATGAACTCACGCGCGAATCAGCAAAAGAAAATCATATAGTAAACAGTCACTTGCTTTGGAGCTGTTAAGTCCATTAACGTTTCAAAAGATAACAACTAACGAAACATAGCAGTTCTGCCCTTTACTGGAACTTTAGGAAGCAGACTATCGGAATGAGAACATTTCTACTTGTACAGCAAAGAGAACATCAGCGTATTTTCCTGAGGAACTTTGGGGATACGATTATTTCGAAAAAACTGTGGCCACCCAGATTAGCGGATATTTTCAGATGTTTCAGCTGTATTATTAACGAAAGCATATAAAAGCAAATATGAGGATGCTCTGATGGACAGCGTCAATACACTCGTGTGGTCTTCGCCTGAATTTTCTATACAGTGCAGCATTTAAATTAAATTTTACGTTATGGATCGGCTCGACTTGAAGGTGTAAGCATACGACTCTTCAGCCTGAATAGGCTGGCATGAAAATTTCAATACAGAAACCTTTCGCTTCTGTAACACTTCTTCGTTATTTGAAATAAAAAAGAACAAGCTTCTATATCTCTGAATGGTTTTAGGCTTTATTACATGGAATGTTTCAAATTGACGCATAATTAATAGGTCTTGTGTATCGTTCCTGAAAGGATTTCCAGCGGAACTTAGATTGGTCCACACCGCAACTACTAACTAAAAAACAGAAAAGATAACTAAGTACATCTGGGGCGCACCCAAGGGGGCTAGCCAGATGCAGCCCTCCAAAACCCAAAAACCAAAATTTAAAGAACACAGATTTTGTAGATATTATATTAAATTTTGTACGTGACTTACCCCTCAGCCGAGATCATCCACTGAAGTCGGGTGATGACTAGCACATTAGAATCTCGAAAAACAAATTCAATTTAAAAAACAAGGAGACAGGACACTGTGATCCAGTCATGGAACATGTAGTTGTATTTGTATGTATATAAATGCAGCTGCAAACAGTGTTACGTTTTCCTTACACGATTTTTATCACATAATTTTTAAAATCGAAAACAAATTATATGTAGCGTCAGGGTCAGCCCCAGTGAAAAATTCTGGGTGCATATATGGACTGTATGGAGAAGAGTCCTTGGTAAGTTGACAGTTGCTCAGTAGTAAAAAATTTACAAGCATTTTGTGGAGAAAGAAGAGCCATTGACTTTTTCACAACAGCTCAGGGCTTATCTCAGTCCTCAGGCAGATTAATCAAGTCGGCGCCCTTCCATTATAATTATTTAAGACCCATCTTAATATCATTATTCCATCTAAGCCTAGGTCTCCCAAATAGTCTTTTTCCTTCAGGTTTCCCCACCGACACCCCATTTTTCTCTTCTTCCCTATGCGTCACATTCCCCGTCCATCTAATTTTCCTTGATCCAATCGACCCTAATAAGGCCCGCAGTTCAATGTGGATTTAATTGAAACTGGCATATTCTGACACTCGACAATGTTCGAGAAGATGACAGTACTGAATTCAATGAAAGAAGATGAGAATCATAGATGTAAAGGAATATTCAAATAACAATCGCTTTTAATTGCCTCTGCTGGATCCCGCAAAACATAACTTAGGTAGACTTCTTTCTACGTGAACGTTAAAAAGAGAACATGTATTTAGCTGCTGCCGGAAGGCTCCCCATACCGCTGTGTAATCCAATTACAGTGAGGCTGCTGCTAAATACTGTAGCGGGAATTCTGGAAATAACAAGCCAAGCCATCTGAACATTAACAAGTTAGGAAATTCCGCACTTCTGGCACGTTCGTTTTGTTATGGTTCCCTAAATTTTAAATTCATGAAAAAGTTCAAGAAACACATTGAAAATGTGAGTGTTTTAAATGTACAAATTTTAATTTAAAGTTGTATACTCCCTGCATTTTTCTGATGAATTACATCCAATTTCTTGCACCAAAGAAGTGCACACATTACTCATGTATATTACATATATCGCTCCGTCATGTTTCGGCGGTCAGAACACTATCTTCGGGGGACATGAAATGCCAAATTTAAGACGAAATGTCAGAAGACGTAACACTCGTTTATGGTTCCACAGTCAGCAGGCAGCCTTCCCAGACATCAAGCAGCGTCAGACCTAATATAAGTGTGCACTAGTGTAAGTGGGTTGACATATGCCGAATACGATTCTTCTAATATTCCATCCCTCAACATTGCCTCTACCTGTTCTCGAACTGGTACTCGCAGGGCAAAAGGTATTGGCCGAGAATTTGCACTAGTAGGTATATTCGATTTTAAATTCCTATTCGAACACATTGCACCTCCCGGGTCTCGTCGTCAAGGGCTCTTGGTATTTAACCCTTTAAAGACGAAGCGTATCTGTTTTATATAAGGACTCAGTGCGTACCGCGCTGTAAACACTCTCCACTTCGGTTATAAAAACCAATCTCTTAATGTGTTATAAGGCAATAGTTGCTGTTTGTTTTGAGATCCGTACAAAACACATAAAAGCAATGTGGGCACCACGTAGAATTTTTTAATGTTAAACCTGGTGGTATGTAAAGTTACCGCTAGGCTTTAAAAGGTTAAGTAGTAAACCGTATAGCTTCTTCTGCTTTCGCCGTGACAATACGTATATTGTTCTCACAAACTTTAGGGCGGAGCTGGTCAGCTGTTATTATCCTGTCATCCTGAGGATTCACATTTGTATCTGGTTTCTGTGTCTTCTTGGCATAGTTACGTTCGAAGTAGCTTGTGGTCAAGCACAGCCTAGTATCATCGGCTCTCTCTTCATCATTATTCTCATTACTATACATCTCATTAGTGCACTTATTATCAATATTATCAGCCACCCGTCTTTCCTTGTTCCATTCAAGGGCGTCATTAGATCCGCGTTTCATCTGCCGACTTCCCATTTCGTATTTCGCAGAATCATCCATAGCATCGCAGGCATGTTCGCGATGCGGCAATACATTATCAATTAATAAACATCTGCCACGATATATACTAGTGTGAGCCTGACCGTCATTAACCGCTCCTATCTTGCCTTCACTTACAGCTGCAGAATACTCCGAATGTGTTTGACCTATATCCGGATCAGCTGATACGGGTGGTGTAGCACACGGCAGTGCCGACCTAAGTTCAAGATTCCTGACCTGTTTCTTGAATGATGTTTCCGCGACAATTTCTTTTGTTGCCTCTCTTACGCCTGGAAATCCTAACTGGCAGGATTTGTTATTAATCATCAGTGATACCTTCCTGTCTCGAAAACTTGGTTCAGCTTCATGGTCAAAGAGGAAGTCTAACCCCAATATGGCGTCTGTCAACAGCTGGAAAGAAAGTAACACAACTTGATCTACTTTGTGATCACCTATCTGAATCTCCAACCATGCTGGATTCCTTATTCTCTTACTCCTTTCATTAAACGCCCTAACTAGGTTGAGGTGCTGCTCTGGCAATTCGAGACAGTTTAGTCCAAGGAGGCGTAATTTATTGTACAACTGCTCATTTGAAATTGACATTTGACATCCTGTGTCAACAATGCCGAAACCTCTTCTCCACCTACCGTAATTTTTAATTTGGGGCATTCATGTCTTTTACTTTGGGCAATGTGCAATGTATAGCGGAATTCTTTTTCAATTTCGGCGTTAGCCGCGTCTTCCTCTAAATTCCGTGTATGCATAAAGAACAATGTGACATCAAAATTTTCTATGATTTCTTCAATTTCGTCAGCGTTTGTTTCCGCATATTCGGCACTTTCTCCGAGTGTGCGATTCTATCGAACATTCTTTTGTCAAGGTTAACTCCATATGCATAGGAAATTACTGGTGATCATTAGTGTGGATTTCGACGTAACAGGTCAGCTACTAATCATATATCCAGCATTCGTCAAATAGTTGAAAAAAAAATGGGAATACAATAAGGCAGTGCATCAGCTATTTATAGACTTCAAGAAAGCCTATGTTTCAGTTAGGATGGGGTCTTGTATAATACTCTCATGAGTTTGGTATCCTTATGAAAACAGTAAGGTTAATAAACATGGGTCTAAGTGAAACCTTGAGCAGAGTTCGGGTAGGCAAACATCTGTCTGAGACGTTTCCTATTAAGAATGGTTTTCAACTTTGCTTTAGAATATGTCATTAGGGGGGTTCAAGTAAACCAGGAGGGCTTGAAATTGAATGGTACACATCAGCTTCTGGTTTATGCTGATGATGTTAATATATTGGGCGGAAGCGTACATAGTATAAAAAAACGCAGAAGATTTAGTAATTGCTAGTAAGGAGATTGGTCTAGAAGTAAATGCTGAGAAAACTATTTACAGGTTCATGTCTCGAAATCAGAATGCAGGACAAAATCACAACATAAAGACAGATAATAAATCCTTTGAAATGGTGGAAGAATTCATGTATTTGGAAGCAACCCTAACGAATAGAAACTCCATTCATGAAGAAATTAAGAGCAGATCGAATTCAGGGAATGCTTGGAATCATTCGGTGCAGAATCTTTTGTCTTACAGGTTGCTATCCAAAAACACGAAGATTAGGGTATAAAGAACTATAAATTTACCTGTTGTTTTGTATGGGTGTGAGACTTCTTCTCGCATACTGAGGGACGAACAAAGACTGAGGGTATTCGAGAATAGGTTGCTGAGGAGGAAATTTGCGCCTAAGAGGGACGAGGCGACAGGGGAATGGAGAAGACTATATAAGGAGGAAATGTACTCATCACCAAATATTATTCGGGTAATCAAATTGAGAAGAATGAGATGGGCGGGGCATGTAGCAAGTATTGGGGGACAAGAGAGGTGCGTACGGGATTTTGGTGGGGAGACCTGATGGGAGGCGACCACTTGGGAGACCCAAGCGTAGAAAGGAGGACAATATTAAAATGGATCTTGAAGAAATGGGATGGGGCATGGACTGGATGGAGTTGGCTCAGTATAGGGACAAGTGGCGGTCTCTTGTGAATGCGGTAGTGAACTTCCGGGTTCCATAAATTGCGGGGAATTTCTGGGCTAGTTGAGAAACTGTTAGCATCTCAAGAAGGCCTCTACTCCATGCAGCCAGTGGGATTGGGCTTTGGAAGTGACGTAGTGATTTCGTACGTGGATGTGTTTCTCCCGTCAAAGACGTCCTCTAATTTTTTAAAACTTGTGAACTGTTGCCTATAGCTTCAGTGCGAAATCGACTCTCTTGAATTCTTTGAGGTGCATTGTCGCAGGGGTGGAAGTTCGGAGCGATTGGATTCAACTGGCTACTTCTATCCTCCTGCAGGCTCCCCTGGCCACGTCGATGAAAGCTGCGACCGCCTTCGTTGTGCTATCCGCGGTCTGAATACCGTCGATTGTGTCTGTCACCTTGCTGCCTAACACCTCATGGTCACACTATTGCCCCTGTTGCGGTCCCTAGCGTTACCCTGTTCTCGCGGAAGCCCTCTCTTTGAATCCCGACGATAGCATTCGCGGCGTGGCGACCTGTTTGGGTGTCTGTGGTCCCCCAGACCTTGTAACTTAGCTAGGAAAGCTAATGAGTCTTGTGTGGACTGCAGGTTGCAACAAAAGTCCGTTTTGAGCACGGGGTTCAAAATGGCTCGTAAGGGCGGAAAGAAGATCCAGATCTGACATCGGAGGGTTCAATGTACTTGCCATGTTGGCGTATCTGATATAATGGTCAAGGCAGGACTCGCGTGATCCTAGGTCATGTTTGTCTAGGTATATGGCGCTTCGAATGCTAGCCTGTCTGCTAGGACACCACAGTAATTCAGTGAAAGCCTTTTTAAATTCGCCTTAAGTTTTCATTCTGTCAATAACACTCAACAAACATTGTTTGGCAAATGGTTCTTTTACTGCTCGGAAAACCAAAGTTAACCTTAGTTCCGCTGGGCTTCTTTTCAGCTAGAAGTATTGGTCAAGGTCTTGGATAAGGTGAAGTGGCACCTGACTTGTACTGTCTGTAAATGTCGGAAGAGTAAATTCGCTAAGATCGCTAGTATTTGCATACAACACAGATCCCGCATTTCCATTGCTGTTACATGAATTGACTCTCTGGGTGAGGTACACTGACATTGTCACCACAAGTAGAAACATTGCAAGTATCCACTGAATTCATACCAGTTGCATTCGGACCACTTGTGTCTTCCCCCTACTACACCCGTTATGCTTTCCGTCTGACCTACAGCAGTTGTCCTAGCTATGGCAGTTTGCTGAATAGCTGTCATAATTTTGTTTGCTGTCCCTGATGCAATCTTGGCTTCTAGACTACTTATAGCATCGTTTATTCTCAGGATTTCTTAATCGTTGGTTTTTTTGCACTTTGAATTTTGCTGCTGCGGCCCTGAATGCTGGACCTGACTTCAAATGAAACTGAACTTACCATACTGTCAACACACCCTCTGTTCTGATTTATTTTTTGCCTCAGATTTGCTACAGTTGACTCAGCTTCTGCCTTATGTTCGCTAATACTAGCTAACATTTTTTGGAGCTGGTTATTACTTCGTGCCCTTGCTTATCAAGCTCTTTTCTAGTCTGTACAATGTGCGCATTCACTCTTTTTCTCATTCACATAAATTTTGTACGGAAACAGCCAAATTATTGAATATCATGCTCATGGTCCCTTTTTAGTGTACCTACTCTACCAGAAACACTCTGAATTTCATACTGCAACTTAGAATTACACTCTTCTCTCAGTTTTGTACTAGCTGCCTCAAATCTCTCACTTAACCTAGCGGAAAGTTTCTCATTTTCTTGTTTAAACTGTGCCTTTAGGGTCTCTGTCTGTTTAGCGACTTCTGCCTGGAATACAGCTGTCTGCTTACAACTTTCGGTCTGAATAGATGTCATTAAAGTGGCGATCAAATCTTGTAATTGTGATGCCGTTATATTGATCAACTTCGCATTACTGCTGTCATCAGAAGCGACTTCTGAATTTTGCACACTAGAACCGACGGTGGGATTTGCAGTTAGTGTAAGGTCAGCCTCTGACTAAAAGCCTGCATTTTTTCTGTCCATGTCTAAATTGTCTTTGTCGAAACTGTCTTCGTTTCGCGTACAACTACGTCTCCTAACACACCTACCTCTCATATTCGTAAATTTTGGAAAGAGAAAGGAAAATAACTGAGACAGTGTTACAATTTTCGTCACATACTTACGTAGGTAGCACAATTGGAAAGCTAAAGTTGGCAATTGTGTTTGCAGAGTATATGTGTCTTGAATGCATTGGTAGCATTCCCCGTTGATGATGGTCTCGGTCCGTCCGAGGCTGTGTGGGTGCAGTCCGATGTTACGATGCCACATGCGCGGTGACATATACACGCACTCCGGTGACACTCTGGCCCCTTCTGAATGGTCGAACCCCGAAATTGGGCGGCCATTCTCACTACAAACATTCTAGCTTCTCCGGTACAGCAACTTTTGTTTTCAGGGAATGTGTTTCTTCAGAGGCGCAGGAACACTTGCATAATTAATTAACACTGTATGTACTTTCTATTAGCCAGATATTTGATCACTGCACGTCTTTTTGCCATTATTAGAGTCACTGTCTATAATAAACTTACAGTTAATTGATTTAAATTTATGAACTCGGCACTTATATATTCATTACTTTTGCAATAACTGCAAGATAAGAAATCCTTTCATTTCTATACATAATAACTTCAAGCGTTTAATTGTTCTTCGCGTCTGTAAGCACTAACTTGGATTCGAACTGCGCTCGGAGTCTCGATGAAATGACTTCAAGATTCGTTTTGCTCTTTTGGCGTCCGTATGCAATGAGTTCAGGCTTGATCGCGGCTTCAGAACGCGGTTGCTGCTATCTCGGCCAAATTGATACAAATGTCGAATTTTCTCCCACTGTCTCTAATTGGTTAACTTCTAATTTTGCTTTTTCTCAGTAGGACCAAAAAGTTACAATCCCGAATATTTCACGCAACTGGCTGGTAATAACTGTATTTCCCGTGCCGTAACTCACACGAACCCTACACCCGTGTTACCGGCTTTTATTAATGTGCAAGCACGGCTTACATCGCCTTCACACTCACAGGATTTAAAACGACCGAAAACTGTCAAAATGTGAAATCCGATTTTTCCAAAAAGTTCCGAAAATAATTACTTTGACACTGACAGACGGCGAGCATGATAGTTTGTTGCCCTAGACAAAAACTGTCACTTTGTTGGCCCCTCTAAATGGTGTAAAAAGGCGTTACAACTTCTTTTGTATCCTTAAATAAAATTAAGAAACCTACAAAAATCTGTCCTGTCCTTCAAACATAAATATCGATACCTAATAAAATTTTAGTAACACGCAGAACGGTGATAAATCCTTCCTTCATTTACAGCTGAGTCAGTGTGGTCTTATTTTCTCACGCACAATTTCATACACCCTTTCAATATTTCTAACAATATTAGTTAATTCTAATTCTGTGCTATTGTTTACAGTTTCTATTGCACAGGAAGGAATCGAAATTTCTGTTTGTAATTGAGAAGAAAATTCTTTCCTACGCTTGCTGCTTTCAGATTCAAATTGTGCAGTTAATCTGGCTGCTAATTATGAATTTTCCTTCCTCATTTCTGCAGTCATATCAGCAACTACTGACACAATCCTTGAATTCAAATTTCTGACACCGAAATTAATTTAGTGTCTAAATCAGCCGAATCCCTGCTCAAATTATCATCGAGCTTACTCATGTGTATGTTTCTTTTTCTTGCTTCTGACTATGTCCTTCCGCCTGAATAGTTGCCATGGTAGTTGCCAACATATCCTGTAATTGCCCCGCTGTTATCTGAAAATTATCTGCAGTATCCGTAGTTACATTAATAAACACGTCGATAACCTGTTTACTGGCACAGCTATTCTCCGCATTATTGTCACTAGCTAGGCTATTAATATCAAGTTAGGAGTATTAAAAGTTACTATTATTAACATTTACATTTTCAGTTACAATTAGGTCGTTATCTGATTCATGATCGCTGTTTGTTGGCCTCAGAATGTATTTCTCGCCATTGACGCGCTCCTGCTTCTAAGGCAACTGTCTGCTATTTTTCCTCTCAGTCTTAACACACACAATAATATCAGGTGCTTACATTACCTGGTGTTGCGTTATTATGGGACTTAAGGGTGACAATCACGTTGATGGCTTAAGGCGACTGGTAAAGCCCGCCAAGGTCCGCAGTAGACGGCTGCTGTAGGCGGAATTTGATGCCTGCACGACCGGCGCTGCTGGATGCACTCCTCTCGGTCGTTGAGGCAGGTTGGGTCACGCGGTTGTTCGTACGTCGTCCCTTAGTCGTGCCTTTCCTGGATCGCTGTGGCACCTTCATCGATTCCTGCCAGGTACTTCGACTTTTTGGAAACCTTCCTCGTCTTTCTCATCTCGGATGCATTCTTATGTGATCATTGTAGATTTTCCTTCACACCAAAAGTCCGGGAGATTCTAGGCAACACGTTGGCTGCGCCACCTCTTATTTGCAACAGAAATCTGACGAGTTCTAGTCGCATCAACCCTCAACACACAAGAAAACTGCGTGGCCGGATGGTCTTGGCTAATACTCATTCGCTACTGATGGGGCGCCAGAAAGTTTGGAAGTATGGATAACGCAGGTTCGACACTAGTTATAGGGGATCTTTCGCGGTAGACTATGAGACCTTTCTCAGGGAATGTGTCGTATGGTGTCTCCAAGGGATTCTGCAGGATATTAGGTTAAGCAAAGCCTCACGCTCGCACAGCAAGTCTTTCAAAACAAGTTTCATAAATTATTATTATTAATCACAAAACGTCCAATGACACACTGATTTTCTCCCGCGTCACCTTAACTAGTTCATCAGCAATGCGCTACAATCAATACAAAATTCACTGTCGGAACTTAAAGCTTTTGGGTAACAGATTTTACGTTCATAGTCCAAAATTCAATCAAAGAAAAAGCGTTAACTTCGTCGGAAATCTCAGGATCCTGTCTCCTTTCATCCTACTCGTTGACCGTCTTTCATCGCTCTGCCCCATTCGATCCCACGCTACCAAAAACTAAGGGATAATAACTGAAAACTACTTTTATCCCAGTATGCCGAAACTAAAATTTGAGAACCTCTATTTCAATTGGCTACTCCTAGCCCCCCCAAAAAATTTACACCCTACTAAAAATATATGACTAACTAACTAACTACATGGAGCAGAGGCCTTCTTGAGCAACTAAGAGTTTCTCACCTAGCCAAGAAATTCCCCGCATTTTATGGAACCCGAAGGTTCATTACCGCATTCACAAGAGATAGACACCTGTCCCTATCCTGAGCCAGCTCAATCCAATCCATGCTCCATCCCACTTCTTCAAGATCCATTTTAATATCATCCTCCCATCTATCCCTGGGTCTCCCCAGTCGTCGCGTTCCTTCAGGTCTACCACCAAAATCCTGTATACACCTCTCTTTTCCCCCATGAGTGCTATATGCCGCGCCCATCTCATCCTTCTCGATTTGATTACAGTTCCTCGTTATGTAGTCTTCTCCACTCCCCTGTCACCTCGTCCCTCTTTGGCCCAAATATCCTCCTCAACGCCCTATTCCCGAACACCCTCAGTTTTTGTTCCTCCCTCAGTGTGAGAGACCAAGTTTCACACCCATACAAAACAACAGGTAAAACTACAGTTGTCTATACCTTAATCTTTGTGGTTTTGGATAGCAACCTGGAAGATAAAAGATTCTGCACTGAATGCTAACAAGTATTCCCCGACTTCAATCTGTTCTTAATTTCTTCATGAATGGAGTTTCGATTCGTTAGGGTTGTGTTCAAATATTTGAAATCTTCCACCCTTGCAAAGGACTTATTATCTATTTTTATGTTGTGATTGTGTCCTGCATTCTGATTTCGAGACATGACCATGTACTTAGTTTTGACAGCAGTTACTTCTAGACCAATCTCCTCACTAGCAATCACTAAATTTTCTGCGTTTTTCTTTATACTATGTATGCTTCCGCCCAATATATTAACATCATCAGCATAAACCAGAAGCTGATGTTTACCATTCAATTTCAAGGTCTCCTGGTTTGCCTGAACCCTCCTAATGGCATATTCTAAAGCAAAGTTGAAAAGCAATGGCGACAGAGGATCTCCTTTTTTCAAACCATTCTTGATAGGAAACGTGTCAGACAATTTTTTTCCTACCGGAACTCTGCTAAAGGTTTCATGTAGACGCATTTTTATTAACCTTACTGGTTTCATGGGGATTCCAAACTCAATTACAGTATTATACAAGAACTCCCTCCTAACTGAGTCATAGGCTTTCTTGAAGTCTATAAATAGCTGATGCACTGCCTCATTTTATTCCCATTTTTTCTCAAGTATTTGACGAATGCTGAATATATGATCAGTAGTTGACCTCTTACGTCGAAATCCACACTGATGATCCCCAGTAATTTCCTCTGCATATGGAGTTAACCTTGAAAAAAAATGTTGGATAGAGTTTTCTATGTAGTTGACAAAAGTGAAATGCATCGATTATTACTACAATCTGTTTTATCACCCTTCTTATAAATAGGCACAATGACTAACTCATTCCATTCGTCAGGCAATTTCTCCTTATTCCAAAGAGAAATGATAAGTTTATGGATCTGAGACCGAATTATCCTACACCCTGCTTTAACCAATTCTGCTGGAATCTGACCAATACCTGGTGATTCGTGTCTTTTTAGGTTTTCAATAGCCATCTCAACCTCAAAGGCACTGGGCTCAGGCACTAGTGGCTCTGCCGTATGTACCTCAGTCTGCCTAACATCATTAACCCCGTGTATATTCAACAGTTGGGAGAAATGATTCCTCCACCTAGCCAAAATACTGTGAGAGTCTGCAACCCGGTCACCCTTCTTATACTTTACTACAGTAGTTTTAGGCTCGTACCCCCTCTTAAAGCCATTGATACCCCTACACAAATCTCTGATATTCTTGTTCTGTTTGTTTCAAGTTCATTAATTTTAACTTTCAGATATTCCTTCCTTTGTTTCTGAAATGTCCAATAGCTTCACGTCTTACGTTGTGCAGATTATATCCATTACTTCAGTTTGGGTTTTGTAACCATTGAATTTTAGCCTGCTTCCTTTTATCTAAAAACTGTGCACATTCTGTACCAAACCATGTAATATGCTGCTTCCGTTCATGCAGACCTAGACTCTCTTGAGCTCAGATTTTGCTGTTCTCTTTAATGTTTTCCCAAGCCCTATTTGTGTCCTCACTAACATTTAAGTTTTCCAAAGCTGCAAACTTGTTTGAGATCTTAAGCTGATACTGTTTCCTAAACTCTAGTTCACTTAGCTTCTTGAGATTAAATCTCTCAGCTTCAAACTTCTGTGCTGCTTGTTTACTTAATGCGACTAAATATATATATATTGCCTAAAATACTTGTACGTGAAAATATTTTTCGGGGCATGCTGTTGTTCTGTGGAGGTCAATTCAATAACATTTACCTTTATCTAATATTATGGTGTTTAGCCTATGGTTTCTTTCCTGCACAATTGTTACCAAAACAGGACCAAGTTTTAAATCTTACTCAAGTAACTTTATGATTTCCCTTAAATCTTCGTCCGGTTATATTATCTTCCCTCTTAAATAATTTAAAGACAAATGGAGCAGTGGTAATAAATTATTTCACAGTCGCTAAATTATCCTTCTCCCTTTTCTTTCATATGCAATATTGCAAATGAAATACTTGTTCCAAATGGTGGTTAACGTGTTAATTACACTTCTTATCATCTATTATATTCCTAGCATAATTCTACAAACTTGATAAGCAATAAAAAATCATTCCTAGTTTGAATAAATATATTTCATTTGATAATGATTGGACAGTTTACGAATCTCTGTTCGTTTCAGAACAGCAGTTGTAATGTGCATACTTCTAAGTTTGCAAAGGTAACACACTAATATCTTTTGCAACTCCTTCTACTGTAAATCAATCATACGCAACTACATATAACATGTCGTAAATCAAAGTACACAAATTTTAAGTTGTGCATTTCTGGGTATATGTTAACAGCATAGTCATGGTAATAAGCCTTCCAACTCTCATGACGAAAATTATTTTTTTGTCACTAATATGTAACATAAGAGACCAAAGTCGCGAACTTCCATTTCCCCTCTTGTCTATATTTCAGCGCCCTATATCGTTTTAATTCACTCCTCTTCTCTTTCACAGAAGTTCCTCTGTTCAATTTCTATTCGGCCATCTCTTTCTTTGCGCTCTTATGTTAAAGCCAGCCAACGCTGATCTTCTCACACGTATTTCTCTTCTTTCTACACGTTCACTTAAACTCAGACTAACCGAATTCTCTCTTATACGGCTTCAATTTGTTTTTCATTAAATTTTCCTCTTAATTTACACTTGTTTTCTACTAATTCATATGTTGAATGAGGCTATATTCTGTTGATGGTATATGGTCCTGCGTACAAGTGCATAAATTTATCTATCACGCCTTTCACAGCGTCTGATGTATTCTGGCTCTGGACTAGGACCTTGTCGTTCAAGTTTGGATTCCAATTTGCATTTCCTTTCTTCTTCTTTCTTCTTCTGCTGCTTTTCTTTTGATTCTTGCAATTACCCTTTCCTAATTGGCATCTAGATCTTGGATACCTACTCTGGTTTAACCGCTCCTCCTCCTTTGCCGCTAGCTTCTTTAGTCTGTTAAGCATGTCTATTCGTTACAAAGAATCTGAGTGTCCTGAAGCAATACTTAACACTTCGATAGTTAATTACACAAATATATTGTTACTGACAAAATTTACACTGAATCTCCAATTTTTATTTCTAGAGGTGGCACTGAATTAAATCATCACCTTTCGCTTGTATTATCCATAGCACCTTTTCTTTAGTTAAGCATTCTTTCGAATGTGTCCGATCACCAAGAAATACAAACACCATCTCACTGGCGTCAGCAACCACCGACTGTCTCCCTAGTTCAAATTCCTCCCTCTCTTAAATTTTCCTACATCTTCTAATTGGCCACATTCATATCTCGACTATTCCTAATAGGTCAAAAGGTTGAAATTTTAAATTCTAAATTCCCACTGGCTGACTATGGCATGATATTGTAAGCTGTGACTCAACCCATGTGAACCCCGTGCTCTAAGTAACCTTCAAAAGTGGGCGTATGACTTCGTTACCTCCTACCAGACGAGATGTGATGAGCAAAAGCTGTCAACTTCCCAAATTTCAGTAGCTGCAAACACATATAAAACCCATTAAACCTGACACTGACAAAGTAAGTTCCTTTTGCTGCAAACTAGCCCCATATTTCTGTCCCATCCTAACTAGTGCTAACTCTGTCTACAGTCCTCGCCTGTCCCCTTCGGACATGTACACTTGTGTACGACATGTGCCCTAATTAACTACATCCCAATCTTTATAACTCTCATTATTGCCCTATAAACGTAACGTTCCATAGCATTAACAACTAACCCCCTTATAAATGGTTATAGTGGTTTCTTTGATTTCAGGCAATATTTTGGCGAAGGTACTAGGCCTTTTGTCTCCAAACAAATATTCTACAGGAGAATAGCCTCTCGAACTTGTGACTGTCTTGTTTAGCTATTCCTCTATGCGGGGAAGCAATTCCGATGTTCCTAGGCGGTCGCCTATTCCAGTCCCGATTGTCTGGGTCCTGTCTTTGTCCCCTGTGTGCTTCCTTAGATTCTTCTAGTGTCTGTAGCTTCGAAAGGAACACTAATGCTTCCTGTATTGTTTTCAGGCTAGCGCTCACAAGGCATCGTTTTAATTGGTGATCATAGTGCAGACAGTAGGTCCTGATCAGGCATAGGAGGGATAAGTTGCCAATCCACATCCGCATACCGCATACAGTAGCTCGAAATCTGTCTCCTGATCTGGAGGAATATTTGTCCTGATAAATCCTACGACGAATCTCACTCTGCCTGGTGCTATACCGCAACAATTCTCGCAAATCCTTCTTACACTGATCATACGACTTGAGCTCGTGATATGTCGTGGACATCCACTGTTTGGCACATGGGTCGGCTAGAGATCAGATCACAATGTATAACCGGCGCTCCTCTTAATTTGAAAATCTCGTCTGTCTCCCGGACAAAGTGCACGGGCTCCTGCTTTGAGCTATCCGAGAATATCGGCATAGAGAGTTTTCGCACTGGTTGCTGGTACATTATGACACAGACAATGAACTTGCAGTGTTTGTATATGCATCGACATTAGCATTATGATTTAAAACGCTCATATAGGAAAACATCACAATGTTTAGCGTCACTCACACTGGGCGGTGTGTTTGTGTTAGTTCTGAGTGCATTTGCATTAACGGGGCTCATTGCCTGGCCTGCATTTTCTATCCTGCTTACAATGGTGAGCTAGTGTGAAGGGTTTCAGCTGATGTGACGGGTTTTTGACCCGAGCTAAGCCTGGCCTCTATTGTTTTCAATGGGATAATTCAGTTTTAATAATTCAGCTCCATTTTCCTGCTTCACGGCTTGAATGTGATGATTCTATTCTGCTAAACGACTGGCAACTGACCCAGTTTCCCCTGTAATAAGTCGACTCTTGTCACCCAGCTCCTACCTGTATTGCGTAATTTCATTCTGCACACCTTCTAGCTTCTCCCATAGAGCAACTCTTTTTTTCGGGCAATAAAAATATCTCTTCAGATGCGCAGGAACACTTGCATAATTAATTAACACTGTATGTCATTTTTATTAGCCAGATATTTGATCACTCTACGTCTTGTTTCTTTTTACAGTCACTGGCTATAATAAACTTATTGTTAATTGATTTAAATTTATGAGCTTGGCATTAATACTTGTATCAATTTTGCAATAACTGCAAGACACTACCTGCTTTGATTTCTGTACACAGTAACTACAAGCGTTTGACTACTCTTCGCGTCTGTACCCAGTAACTTAAGGATTCGAACTGCGTTCCGCATCGCCACGAAATTACTTCAAGTTGTTTTCTACTCTTTTGGCGTCCACATGCCGTGACTTCAGGGCTCGAACTGATTCCGGCGTCAGAAAGCGGTCGCTGCTATCTCGGCCACATTCATCCAAACCCTGAATTTTCTATCACTGTCTCTAATCGGTTAACTTTTAATTTTGCTCTTTCCCAGTAGGCTCAAAAAGTTCAAATTTCGAATACTGCCACGTAATTGTCTGATAATAACTTAATTACATTTCCCGTGCCGTAATTCACATGAACCCTTACATGCGTCTTACTGGTTTTTATCAATGTGCAAGCATGACTAACGTGGTCTTCACACTCACAGGATTTAAAACGTCCGAAAAGTGTCAAAATGTGGAATCCGTTTTTTCCTAAAAGTTCACAAAACCATCACTTTGACATTGACAAACGGCGACCATGCTAGCTTCGTGCCCTCGACCTAATCTGTCACCCTATCGGCCCCTCTAAATGGTGTACAAAGGGCTTAAAACTTCTTTATACCCTTAAAAAATTACGAAATCTAAACAAATCTGTCCTCTATGCCAAACATAAATATTCATGAGCTTTATACTGTTCTCACAGTGGCTTCTGTTAATTCAAGGCTTCTGTTATAAATCATATGGACGTCCAGTGTCATTCAAAATAAGTATACCTGATGATGGCAACATTAGGCGCCGAAACATATGTGGGGAAGTAAGTGGCAGTTAATAAAACCTGCATTGGTTGGTGATTTTTTATATAAATATTCACACCTAGTAGAACTGTCGGACCACATAAACGGTTACAAGTCCTTCGTCCTGAGTCAGTGTGGTATTTGTGTTCACTTATTTTGTCATGCACACATTAATACACACTCTCAATATTTCTAATAAGACTAGTTAATTCTACTTCTATGCTACTCTTTACAGTTTCTATTTTCTATTTATTTAGCACATTGTACAGTATTTCCACATCTTCCTGCGCCCATTCGACAATCATATTATCTTCTTCCTCCAGTTGCTTCTGTCATTCCAGTCTTCTTCCATTAATCCCTTTTCTCCCATCAGTCCTCTAATCCCTTCCGCCCGGTCTACCTCGCTTTCTTCTTCCTGGTGGATGCCATTTCATAACTTCTTTTGGCAATCTCCCTTCTTCCATTCTTCGGACATGTCCATTCCATTGAAGTTGCTTAGTTTTAATATCGTCTAAAAGAGACCTTGCTACATTAATTTTTTGTTTAATGATAGTATTCTTAATTTTGTCCTTCCTTGAAATTCTAGCTGAGCGTCGCCAGAAGTCCATTTCTGTGGAATTTAGTTTTGCTGCCGTCTTTGCTTTCAAACACCATGTTTCTGCTTCATATGTAATTATACTTTTAACTATTGCATGACAGATATGAGTCTTTGTTTTGGGAGTCACATCGCAGTCCCACAAAATGCTGTTTAACTTTGTTGTGGCTGCTCGTCCTCTATTAATTCTATCTGTAATTTCTGGCTGGTGATGTCCGTCTTTGTTTATTCTTAACCCCAAATAAGTATATTCACTTACATGACTTATTATCCCCTTCCCATCTTCTAGTTGTAAATCTCTTGATGTGTCTCTTATGGCCATATATTTAGTTTTTTAACAATTAATTTTAAGCCCGACAATTCATACACATCTATTAATTTCATTGTCACGTATTGAAAATCCTCATAATCTTGTCCAATTAGTAACTGGTCATCTGCAAATAGCATTGACAATATTGCCGTATCCTGAATCTCAATTTTCTATTTCACTGGAAATAATCTGAATTTCTGTTTGTAATCGAGAAGAAAATCCTTTCCTACTCTTGTCATTTCAGATTCAAATCCTTCAGTTAATCTGGCTCTAATTTCGAATTTTTCTTCCACATTTCTGCAGTCATATCAGTAAATGCTGCCATAATCCTTGAGTTCAAAATTTCTGACACCGAATTTAATTTTGTGTCTAAATCAGCAGAAACCCTACCCAACTTAGCACCAGACTTACTCATGTGGTTGCTGTTTTCTTGCCTCTGTTTTTCTAATTCCGCCTGAATAGTTGCCATGATATTTGCCAACATATCCTGTAATCGCCCTGCTGTTATCTGAGAATTATCTGCAGTATTCGTAGTTACATTAGTAAGCACGATGATAACTTGGCTACTGGCACAGCTACTCTCGGCATTATTGTCACTAGCTACATTATTAACATCAATTGCCGCGCAATGAAAATCGCGATTAGAAATATTTATATTTTCAGTTACAATTAGGTCGTTATCTGATTCATGATCGCTGCTTGTTGGCCTCAGAACGTCTTTTCTCGCCAATTACGCCCTTCTGCTTCTCAGGCAAAGGTCTGCTCTTTTTTCTGTAAGTATTAACACACACAATAATATCAGGTAATTACACTACCTGGTGTTGCGTGATTATTGGTATTAAAGAGGGCAATCACGTTGTTGGCTTACGACGGCTGTTGAGCCAGCCATGGTCCGCAATAAACCGCTTCTTTAGACAGCATTTGATGCCTGCACGACTGGCGCTGGTGGATGGGCTCTTCTCGGTCGTTGCGGCTGTATGTGTCGCGTGGTTTTTCGTACGTCGTCACTTCGTCGCACCTTACCTTGACTGATGTGGCACCCTCTTCGATTCCTGGCAGGTACTTCGACGTTTCGGTATCCCTTTCTCGCCTCTCTCAGCTCGGATGCTTTCTCATGTGGTCATTGTAGATCTGTCTTCACATCACATCAAGTACGGGAGTTTCTAGGCAGTATGCTGGCTGCGCCACCTCTTATTTGCAACAGAAATCTGACGAGTTCGAGTCTCATCAGCCCTTAACACACCAGAAAAATGCGTGGCCGGTTGGTCTTGGCTAATCATTCGCTACTGGTACGGCGCCAGAAAGTTTGGAAGTACGGATAACGCATTTTCGATACGAGGGCTAGGTGATCTTTCGCTGTAGAGTATGAGACTTTTCTCAGGGAATGTGTCGTGTGGTGTCTCGACAGCATTCTGTAGGATATTAGGTTAAACAAAGGCTCACGATCTCACAGCAAGTCTTTAATTACTATTATTAATCACAAAACATCCAGTGACACACTGTTATTTCGCTCGCATCACCTTAAATAGTTAATCAGCAATGGGCTACAAATCAATAAAAAATTCGCTGTGGGAACTTAAAACTTTTGGGTAATAATTTGTAGGTTCATAGTCCAAAGGATAATGAAAAAAACGCGTTAACTTCGCCGGAAGTCTCACGGGCCTGTCTCCTTCCGTCCTATTCGTTCACCGTCTTTCACCGATCTGCCCCATTGGATTCCACGCTACCAGTTTCTATAGGCTAATAATCTAAAACTCATTTTATCCCAGTATGCCGAAACTGAAATTTCAAATCCTGAATTTCAATTGGCCCCCTCTATCATCCTAACAAAATTTCTACTCGACTAAACATATATATGGCCAAAAACCCTTTTAAGTGGACACCCTTTTCTAGACATGCAGGTGTTTTATGGAGGTGAATGCCATAACATCCCCCTTCATCTAAATATATGGTATTTAGGCTAGGGTGCCCTTCCTGCACATCTGTTATCAAAACATGACGAAGTTTTAAATCTCACTCAAGTAACTTTACGATTCCCCTTAAATCTGTGTCCGGTCGTAATGTGTAGTCTATACATTGTACAGTTGTTCCTATAGAAGCCATGAAGGCATAGGGGCCTGGATATACAGAGCCAGTCGTTTTAAAGCTTGGCACCAGGTAGAGATCAGTGCTCCGCCACACGACCAGGCTGTTTTATTCCCGGGGAAGGTTTTACTTTTCCCATTCAGTTGGTGGGTGGGTGTGCCTCAGAGCCGGTTTGAACACTGCGGCGAAAAGTCTCTTGATCCTGCCAAGATTCGAACCCCGAAACATCCATCCCTTAGAGCAGTAGCTATACTCACTACAATATCGTCAGCTCCATACATATGTATATATGAGTGTACATATGTTACAAAATGTAACATAGGGTCTCTGACAAAATTCTTTCTTTTTAACGATTCATGAATATGAATATGGACATGAGATTCGAAAATTGAAATGTCAGTTGTTTTTATAGGACAATTTTTTAAATAGCAGTAGTTGTTACTCGTGAAAATGCGGATAATTGTTGTTATGAAAAATGAGTAGCCTGAACTTCATTGCAAGAAAATGTAAACAGAACAAAATTACGTCAGATTTTTGACGTTTGCTAGGTTGTTAGAAGGCGACTTCGGAATTTATGATGTGAAGATTTTTGAAACGAGAAGTAGCAAGATCATATTTATCATCTACCCTCACTTTTCAATCGCCCGTACAGTTTATATTTGGACGAATTACGAGATACCAGATTTGGATTTTGATGACCCCGGACTAACAAACTTTTAGAAATTATTTCGTCTTTTTCAGGAAAACCTGAAGGTTAAGAATGATATCTAATATTCTCAAGCAGACAATATCATTATTATGATTTTCTGGTGTGTGAGGCTGCGTATTCTCTTCGACAGTTGCTATCAAAAACGTGAGATTTTGCACACACATTAACCTTGATGTTCGTTTATTGCACTTACGAATACGTAATCAACAGACGTAGCAAAATGCATAGAATATTAGATAGGCTTTTGTCTTCTTTTTTCACAGGAACGATAAGGAATTAGTGCAAAAGCTGTCCACAGTGTGATTCCTTGAAATATAATCCAAAATAATACAGAACTTACGCCTTCAGGCGTTTCATTTTCGACATACAAGTCATGGCCAAATTGCCCGAAGTATCAACAAACCAAGGCTGCTTCGATGTTACTGCAGGTTCTGGAAGGGTTATCCAGCTATTAAACGACACACGACAGTGCGGCGCATGGAATTCTCCCAAACTCGTGTTAATATGTTGGAATCGACAATTGTCACAGCACGAGGCCTTCACTAGTCCTTCAGACATCCTCACCTAAAAAAATCCATCACAGCTACATCCGGTGACAGAATTGGACATGCAATAATTCCTTCACGCCCAATCCACCTTGTGAAGTTGAAACTGAACCCAACATTCTTTTTAAAAGTAGCTCGCAACCGTAAACACCTATAGGCGCATACGCAATCTGCACGCTGTACACACGCAAAAACTGTAGTTCTACGCCTTAATACCTTAAGACATAAATATATACATGCATACACACACACTACAGGGACGAAAACTTTTACTAGAACGCAGGGTGTTCCATCAATAAATAACGTGTCCAAGAACACTTTCTCCAGCAAGGTCGTTACACCATACATAGTAAAAAACACAGCAAAAACAAGATTGCTCCAAAAACCGCCTGTTGTCGAGGCGGTCCACTACACGTCTTAAGAAGTACATATCTCTTCCATCTAAGCGTTTTAGTAGTTACACTTACACAAATTCTAACTTAAAATGTGTTTAAGAACATCCTATTCCTTACAAAGAATAATAGGTAATTATTTCATTTTATATATTCTAACTCTGAAGTGAAGGCCTCCACCTCCACATATTTTTTTCCTTTTAAGATCTTGTAACTTCTACCTGATGACGGCTGGCTTACGCGGCCGAAACATGTTGTAGAGAATGTTAATAGCGCATATGAAGAGTGTTGTGTTTGCACTGACAAATATTTCGATGGCCAATTATATACACAACGGGATGATGATTCCAAAATAAAAATCCTTTCAAACAAGAATGATGAATCTGGAGGAAGACAGCTGGTGAGACAATGCCCTCCAGACAAAGATCAGTGACCCTGCATCGCCTCCAGAAGATAGTCCTTCACTCTTTCGCATTATGACAGTAAATAAACGGCGTCATTCATGAACCCTTACACATTTAACTGACATGGAAGACAACAACCGAAAATACCCTAAAATATATCATGACAAATTTCACAGATTCTTTACACGCGCCTGTGAAACTCTCCAGGGGGAGCTGACGACGTGCTAGACTTAATAACGACAACAGTTCCAGGCAGAGTGATACCTCCAGGACACCACTCTTCCCTGATTTTGATACGTTGGCGTTGAGTGTGAGACAGAATGCCGCCTCTGAATACTATCGGTGCATCCGCTCCTAATGTCGTGTTTTATGTTCTGTCTGTGCGCCACCTGCTTTCTTTTATGTAAAACGGTGGCCTAACAGTGGCATTTATACGATCACAAGTTACGGGAGTAAATGATCTTTATTTAAAAAGTCAGAACGATGGGGAAATCGTGGCCGACTTTTTGGCAAATGCATTGAAATTTTTCGTAGTCGCACGTCCTGACGAGCTCTCCGACGGAAACCAGGCCATCTCTCCAAAAGCATGAAGTGCCCAGGATGTGCAAATAATCACTCACTTTCGTTTATTACGAAGGTAAAAAATACATAATGATATACCTCCACACCCCCATACAGGCCTATATTTATAGTGTGTGCACATTAAGCACAGGTACAGCCTTAATGTGTATCCAGTCAAGATTTATGAAAATCCATGAAAAAATTAAAATATAGGCGTAGGCAAAACTATTTACATTCATTGTTACACATTTATGAAACGAAGAACAAATTCATGACTAGATATCAGAATGTACGACAAAATAACGTAATGAAACTGTGTAATAAAACCTTTGACAACATGGTAAAGTTAAAATGCACGCATGAAGAAATTAAGAGCGTATAAAATTCCCGGATTATCTGCTACCGTTTGGTTCAGAATTTTTTGTCTGCCTGTTTGCTGTTAAAAAATAAACATTAGAAAAAACTACTGAAAAGAACTTGTGTATTGTTCTATATAGGTGTGAAACAGAGTTCTGAGGAAGATACTGGGCCTTAGAGAGAGAAAGTAATTGGCCACTGCAGAAAATTGCATAATGAGGAACTTGATGGTTTGTACTGCTCACCAAATACTATTCGGGTTATCAGCTGAAGAATGATGAGCTGGCCGGTGCATGTGGCATGTTATGTGGGATAAGAAAAATACGTACATGCTTTTGGTGGGGAAACCTGATCGGAAAGAGAACATTTGGAAAACTAAGACGTAGATAGGAAGGTCTTATTATAGTGGATCTTAAATAAATAGTATGGGACGTCGGTGTATTGATTTATTTGGCTTAGAACAGGTACAACTGGCTGGCCTTTTGAACACAATAATAAACCTTCGGTTTCCATAAATTGCAAAGAATAAATTGGCAGAAAAACGATGACATTCTGAAGAAGCAGTCTGTCATGTTGAGGTGTAGTTGTGACCCTTACCCATGTTTACGCTTAAATTAAGATGACCTTATCATAAGGGCCCTTGATAATGTGGCCTTCTTGTTTTGACACGGGGCTCTCTGCCATGTTGGCTTTAAAAAAATCCTACACATTACAGCCCAATACCCACGCTGTAGAATGTGAGAGAAATGCTTCAGGCTATACACAGGGTTTCCAAAATATTTACAAATTTTCAGCAGAAACGTGTAGTGACTCTACGCCCTTACGTAAAGTCGACCTTAAAACAATCCGAATTACACAGAAATAAAAAAGGAAGTAGGTGTAGTTGTAAATATGCCGTATCAAAATTTGTCGAAATTGACCATACTTTTGGACTCAGTTACCAAAACACATAAAAACCATTGACGAAGAAACATGGCGGAGGTTATATAACGTTTCACGGGTAATAATGTATCTTGTAATATGAAGAAGCTGCCTATAATGCAGAAGTCTTCCTTTATATTCCGGGGTCTCCATGTTAAAATTTTGGACAGAATACCGTTTGTACTGACATGATTTTCTCCGTCGCGTCAGGCAAATATGAAGAGAGTGTCTTAAGTCAGTGTCCGACGGCCTTCCTCACACATTCCTATTCACAGTTTGATTGGAACATCTCCTCGTGAAAGATACAGACTAAAATTAATAAAGAAGCCATCAATGACAACACTCCTACATGTACGGTTATTTCTTATGATTCTATACTACATGTTCCGGCCCCTTTTGGCCATCATCAGATACATCTAAACACAAAGCAAGTATTGAGAGGGAGGATAATTGCAAACATAATACTTTAAGATCCGAATAAGATGTTATTCTTTATATTTGAAGTGGGATTTATAACAATAAAGGTTCAGGCGTCTGATGCAGGAATTATGAATGTATAGAGGATGTTATACTGTGAAAATATTGTAGCAGGTTCCTTCTGAGATTTGTAAGTAAGTTTAAATAACGGTACTTGTTACATTTTGGGATTTTTTTGTAAGTCCTCTGTGGATTTACGTTACGTGAATCTCTTATGGAGATGATTTTGATATTCTTGGATTTTATGCTGTTTGGTGTTTTTAAGTTTATAATGTAGGTTTTACTGGGAAGCTGTGAGAAATAGAAGGTAAATTATATTAGTTATACAGGGTATACAAAAAAGAATGGTGCGGCTTCAAAAGTTAATAAGAAATTCATTTCTCACCTTACACGGGCACAACTTACACCGTCAGCAGCGGCAATTGTCCAAGTTTCTCAAGCCTTAATCACAGTCCTTCAATGTGTGCACCCTGGGTCACACGACACACATCCACACGGTAATCAAATTCATCCCAGACTCGGTGTAGCATGTCCGTTGTAATGGTCTGCAATGCATGCGTTATCCGATCACGAAGTTCCTTGAGGGACATGGGCAATGGTGGTACGTAAACGCTGTCTTTAACGCTGTTTACGTACCACCATTGCCCATGTCCCTTAAGGAATTCGTGATTGGATAACGCATGCACTGCAGACCATTACAGCGGACATGCTATACCGAGTCTGGGGTGAATTTGATGACCGTGTGGATGTGTGTCGTGTGACCCAGGGTGCAAACATTGAAGGACTGTGATTAACGCATGAGAAACTTGGACAGTTGCCGCTGCTGACGGTGTACGTTGTGCTTGTGTAAGGTGAGAAATAAATTTCTTATTAACTTTTGAAGCCGCACCATTCTTTTGTATATACCCTGTATAGTAGTCGCTAAGGACGTGGTAACGTTTGTTAAGGATGACTGGTTCAGTTTCAGCACTCACATTAATCAGTCACTTATCACCCAAACACTGGAGACCGTGCACGATTTACAGACACTGGTTAGGCTACACGACGTAGCAATAAGAACTCTTTTATTTCCGACAGGGCAAAAAATTTTCTCTTCTCCAAAGCGTCCACACCGACTATGAGGAGCAAATAGCGTCCTATTCACTTGGTTGTGAGAGTTCTTTTCTCGATGTCAAACTGGTAGTGGCGTGAGGCTGAATACTGACCTCCATCTAGAGCGGGGATTAAAAATGAGTGGAGTTATACCTCCACTCCCACATACGCCATAATGGCGTGCAAAGGAACAACGTTATACCGTGCTCAACAAAGCGAATTCTCCACGAATATTGGAATAAAGTGTTCAGCCCGTTTCACAATCTCCTCTGAAAAGCCATCAAGCATGAAAATTACACATGGCAACACACTGTTTTTCCCACAGTCGCCTTTATTTCAAGAAAATTATGGGTCGGTTGGAACATTATCAAAGGACAGTCTTTCCCATTAATCATCAAAGGTTTGCATGCATAAAAGAATTTCAAGGTATTATGAGTAATACTGACTGTTAACTTCATTATACAAACAAATAATAAAAAATAATAGATTTGACATGATAAAAACTCGGACGGAAATCGGTTTATCATATTCTGAAGCACCCTATGAAGGAAGTGCTCCCTTCTCAGCTTTTACATTGATTTCCAATATTAGCGCCCATCAATATGGAAGGAACATATTTTATATATATAAATTGAAGAGGAAAGTAAAGTATCTGTAACCATAGGCGCTTCTACTGTAATTTATTGGGTTATTTGAGGCAGCCTGTCCGTACTTTTATGCAGTTTGTTCCCCCAAGAGGCACCCTTATTTACGATGCTGTAAGAAGTCTGGCATTGCACTGCGCTCTGCTATCAGGCATCAGCGGCTCTCGTTAACGACCGACGTCTAAGAGGCTGGCAACAAGTGTGTAATGTCGGGACGTCTGATTATATTACAGCAATATCATGATGTAAATTCCTCGCTGTACAAGAAGTTTATTTACTTGTTACTGGAGACATTTCCTGAACTGGGTCTAATCCGGTCTTCAGGTTATACGGATATTCATCGGATTAGGATGGTTATAGAGAAGGAGAAAGCGAATGATGTTGAAACATATGATATTATCTCGAAATCTATATAACGTCACATTCATGAATATATGTGGCCTATTCACAGCTGTCATATCTTAGTTCGCTTATCCTACAATATTTATTGACTCCCGCTGATTTATTGCTTTCTTTTTTCCATGGTGCAACAGCCCATAGTGGACCAAGGCATCCTCACTGTTGAAACTTCACGATCACACTCAGACACAACACACCCGGTAGGACTCCTCTGGACCAGTGATCAGACTGACGCAGAGACCTCTACCAGACAACACACAATTCACATAACAGACACACATCCATGCCCCGGCGGGATTCGAACCCGCAATCCCAGCACGCCAGTGGCACCAAAGCGATGTCTTAGAACGCGCGGCCACTGGGATCGGCGGTTTACTGGTTAGCATAACAAATTAATACACACAATATAATGTGTTTTTTATCAACTGTCATCGGTCATTCAAAAATGTAAAAAAAATCACAAAAGATAACCTGTCGTGACATTCCGCCTGTTATCTTTTGCAGTCGTATGTTAGACGATTTTATGTTTGGAATGGTACAGCCCAAACAAATGGATCCATTCGAAGTCACACACAAACAAACACACAGAGATTAAACCTTCAGTGCCTTCGGGTGTTTGATGTTACACACTCTCGCACAACTTTTCTCTTGTCCTGGTATCATTTCTACCCGTAGATAATCAAATAGCCTATATCCTTACCATATTTTGAATTGTGAACTAGCCTACTAACAGCCTTTGATTCCTTCTAGAATTTTAAGAATATTATGCACGTAGCCCTTGTTATATGCATTTTTGTTTCAACACTCCATGCCAATTTATATCACTTCTTAATTTGCTTCCTCATTTGTGGTTTAACCTTTTAAAGCCTAGCGGTAACTTTACATACCACCAGGTTTAACATTAAAAATTCTACGTGGTTTCCACGTTGCGTTTATGTGTTTTGTACGGATCTCAGAACAAACAACAACTTTTGCCTTATAAAACATTAAGAGACTGGTTTTTATAACCGAAGTGGAGAGTGTTTACAGCGCGGTACGCACTGAGTCCTTATATAAAACAGATACGCTTCGTCTTTAAAGGGTTAATGCCCTTTGGAGTGGTTGTGCACTTGGACGCTGCCGAAAGTTACGAATCTCACAGTGCATAAAAAATTTGGGGCTGCGCGCTCACTGCAAACTACGTCAGTCACCGTGAACTCGCCGTTTAATTCAGACAGCGTGATTTATCTTCGTTCGTTTTAAGTCTTTTTTATTCAACCTACAAACGCCACGATGACACGTCCAATCGAAAAAAACCTTCCACAAACATGAATAACAGCAGCAATAATCCTAGGGTAGTAACGTGTGTGATCTGTGGGTAATAAAGTATTTGTGCAGTAAAGCCTGGGAAAGCGGATTTGATTATCCGTGGCAGAACATCTGTGACAGAGAGAGAATCTACAAACCAGAAAGCACTGTAAATGGTAAAGAAGCAGAGAAATTACTTACCTTAATTTTACTTTAATATTAATTTAACTTTTAAATGACACTTTTTACGGTTCACAATGAATGTTCGAAAATCCTACCGTCAATTTCAACGAACTTTACAACTCGTGTATGAAGATCAGCTTTACGCAGTAAATCCAAAAATTTCTGTCCCGGTAATTGTTTAGAATTAGACACATACTCATTGTAACTTCTTTTTCCCACAATGACCAATGCTATAACCTCCCAAAATATAGACCTTTCCTCCTGAATAACCCTGTACAGGTAGGTATTTGTTTAAAAACGGCTCACTGCGACTTCAATGCACGTGGGTAGCAGCTTTATTCTCACTTAATATTCAATATGCTGTGCACAATTTTCGTAAAATAATGTGTGAATGACAATTTTCTTGGATGAAGCACGCGAGTTTTTGTACTGCTTTTAAGACTGAAATATTGGTGTTCAGCAAAAGTAAAGAAAAAGCAATACAGGAGAAACATCAGAAACTGAATTTCGTAAGACATACAGTAAGCACGTTGCCATATAAGAATGTATACAAAAAAAATTTATTCGGAACGCAAGAACGGGTGAGAACGCAGTCTGCAAAGAAGAATCATAAAATATTTTTAAATAAACATGTCGGAATGTTGACTGAATTCTCAACTGGTGCGGTATAGAATATAGAGGTGGGCTATTCTGAACATAGTGTTCAAGCTTGCGGGTTTTTAAAAGGTGAGAACCCTTTGTCGCGGAACTGCTGGTTTCACAAGGTCACTGCTCCATGAAATTTGGTAAATGCAATTATATATTAAGTCAAATAGCCACTGGCATATGAGATAATGCGCAATAGAAATGTCCGCAACATAAGAGTGGTAAATATAATAAAGATATATATTTCCCCACCGGTTACACTCAGTAAGTGAAATTAAATATCATAAATTTATATTATATTATATTATATTATATTATATTATATTATATTATATTATATTATATTATATGCAACAAATGATCTAGAACTTCATGCCCTCAATATAGGCCTACAAAACGAGTTTTTATCGTCAATAACGTAAAGGCCATGACGACACAGAAAGCAGTAAAGAAATAGCATTCCTTATTCCTGATCTCAACACTCGGTAGAGTTAAGTGGTCAGTCTCACATTGCAACCGGTTTGTTCCCGTGGAACCACATGTACCCAATGAAAAGGCGTCTGGTTGGGCCCCAGATTCGGTCTGGACATTTCGGATTTGCCAAGATTTTGCCAAGATTTGATCCACTCGCCCTCGGTCGTCCAGTCCGTATTGTGCATTAAAAGAACACAAGAGATGTTTCTGCAGTGTAATATAACTGTAATCAGACTTCCCTTTGTCTTTGCGTATTATGTTGTGTACGTCTGTGTCAGGAACGAAATTAAAACTTCGCAGTTCTTCCTATAAACCTTCCGCTAATTTTTTTCGATTTTAACCAAAACTAAGATAGGTCGGCAATTTTTCGTGAAATTCCCGTATATAAAATTTAATTCGTGTCTGTTCAGCTGTTCTCCAGGTTTTATATGCCTTCAGACTTAGGGATCTTAATAGGCCTGGAAATGGCTCTTAGAGAAATATGATTGTACTGATACAGGAAAATCCATAAAATGTTTTGCGATAATTGCTGCAGATGGCGAATTTCTTCATCAGAAATCTGCATATCTGATATTTCCATGATGGTGACAACTCACAGTGTTTGGTGACACAGTCCAGAAAGGCAGACTATGAACACAGCCTCTGTTTGTCCAAACACCCATTTTGTAAGGATCTGCAGACAGAATATAATTTGCATTCCTAATGCTGAGGTATTGTTCAGCATAAAGATGAGTGTGGTGGTCGTGTTCTGCTATATTTTAACGAAAACTTGTCTGTTGCAGGCAGGAGAAGTTTTCTACAGATGGCAGCAGCCGTCGACGGAAACCATAGCAACAGGTGCGGATAATTAATGGCGACGCCATAATGACGCTGGGCAAGGGTAAGTAGCAGTGGACGGCTTTTTATTTATATGCAGGGCGAGAAGTAATTTGAAATTATCCACGGATTTCTTTTTCATAAGAGATTTTACAGTAATAATTAATTTAGGAAAAAATAATAATGCGTCAGGAGAAATTTATTGAGAATAATTAAGGTTGACGAGGATTTGAATTTAATCATTTTAGTTTCTTCAGTTTCCAAGAAACGTTTAATTTTTTGCAGTAAATTATCTTTTTCAAAAAACATTACGAGAAGCCTGTTGGAAAAAAATCCGTGAAATTCTTAACGAACACGTTTTGCTGCTTAAAGTAAAAAAAATGTCATAATATACAGACCGATGTGCAAGAATCAGTGGAGAATATACAGGTTACTTGCGGTATTTAATGTTTTTAAAGCAGCCACAATAGAAAAGCAAAACAACAGGCAATTATGGGAAGGTTAGCGGTTTTGGTGTAGCCGTTCAAATGTCGACCACAAAATGTCTTGTAGAGATGTCACGAATATTAAAATGTCCTTCGGCGATTTCTTTTAACACAGCTTTATATTGAAAGTTCATTTTCACGGTACCTACGACACCACCTACACAAGTGATGCTGTCCAACTAAACTACCAGCTTTACTAAAGGCAAAAGTACCAATGAAAAATAAATCGGTCCTAAAAACAAATGAAAAATTAAATAGTACAATAGCCCGTCCTTTCGTAAATACACTTTAAAGGATTTCTGCGAACGGGAGCGCAACTAGGGTGGAGCAAGTAGTGCGGTCGCCCTTTCGGCAGACTCGAAGGGGCGGCAGAATATTTATTTTTAATTAGAAACTTGATTTTCCGCGCTCAAATATTTTTAAATCATTGAACCGAATTTAAGAAAAATCAGTAAGTGTGATTTTTTTATGTTAATAATTTCTGTTAGGGGCATCTTTTGTGATTACTCGCCTCCAGGCGCCAAAGAACCTAGCTAAGCCACTGCCAGCGAATATTCATATTGTGTGCTTTTGGACCATGATATGCCTGCTCTGTTGGTTTGGCGGGAAGTAAATTTTCGGGGCATAAATTTGTCCCATCTTTGAGGGATCCTGAATGTGGTGGATATTCGACAATCGGGGTGTAATGTGCCATAACTTAGCCGAAAACACTTTCCCGAAAGCCAGCTTTCCCCTGACACATTCACAGACACCTTAAGTGTTGTGGAAATACTAACTCACTTGAAAGATTTAAACACTTTGGACAAAACCCAGTATGTTACAAAGGCCCCCGCCGACCGTGCAGCGGATTAGTCCCGTGAGTCTACGGGCTCCCAGCGCACACATTAGTACAACTTGTCGTGACTCCTGTCAGACTGGATTCCGTTCTTCTAACAGAAGGCGGCACGCTTGTTTCCTGTTATGAGATGTAGGAGTAAATTAACAAGTAATGAAAGGGGTCCGAGGGGTTACCCTCGCTACTGCCTGGAGCGTACTGAGGACAGGTAAATAAAATATTCTGTATTCTACAACTATGATAAAACATAACAATGTGCGAAATTTCTTTACTTTTTAAGCTTTTTGCACGATTCTTCAAAATGTTTGCTGGCCGCGTCGGAATACAACTGGACGTATTAAGTACAGGGTATGGTACCAAACGCAATGCACCGTATCAGTAATACTTCTGTATAACATCATGTACTGCCAACACCGCAACAAGCTGCAGTACATTTTGAAGTTGCACGTCTCGGCGCACTGCCTAATCATAAGCTGGTTTATACAGCAGCAATCAGTATTCTTTTGTACAAGTATTTTACTTTTCTTCAGTAACTGTGTTTTTCAGTGAATTATTTAAATTAAAAACAACAAAACAGAAATGAAATATATCTTGTACCGCGTTCTTATAATATTTCGCAGTTTTTCTCTTAGTTCTTATTAATTTGTGTACCTTAAAACTGAGTGCAATAAGGTTTTTACGTTACGGATTGAAATTTGAAAAAATAACTCCATGGAACAGATTCCTTTTTGAACAGCTGATCATTCCTCAGCTAGTCAAAAAAAATTTCCGCGTTTTATGGAACCCGGATGTTCATTACCGTGTTCACAACAGCCCGACAAGCATCCGTATCAGAGCACCTCATGCACTCCAAATGATTTCTTGAATATCCATTAGAATATTCCCTCACATCTACTTCTGGGTCTCGCAAGTGTTGTCTCCCTCAGGTCTCCCTACCAAAACTCCGTATGCATCTCTCCTGTCTCCCATACAAGCCACACACCCTGACAATCCCATTATTCTTAATATTATCACTGAAATAATATTTGGTGAGGAGTATTGCTTATATACCTCCTCTATATAGACTTCGTCACACCCGTTACCGCATCCCTCTCAGGCTAAATGTCTCCCTCAGCACTCTATTCTCGAACACGCCCAGCATATGCTGCTCCCTTAATATGACACGCCAAGTTTCATACCCACATAAACTTAAGTAATTAAAGATTATGTAATTTACACACGACGTCATGGAAGGGGGGAAAAAGTTAAAATTTATAACGTGTAGTGCTGACGTGTCACGATCTTCAGTAACAGCTTCCTGTTCGTATAGGGATACGCTTTTCCAGCTGAGAAGATGTATTACGTTGATTAATGAGTTCAAGGAAGACTTGAAAAGATTATGAAAATGTGGGATATGATGCAAAGTGCTCAATTTCACAGTTGCTAAACAAAATTTTAAGTAACAAAAAGCAACGCCGGTTTAAATATGTAATCCCTGTTCCCTTATTCCAACGGTTCAAATCCAAGTTTAGCTGCCACATAAATGTAAAACCGATACCGGTATCCGTGCGGTCTAGGTCTGCAGCAGCTTGCTTGCTAGTATTGTCGGTTCGAATTCCAGTGGGTGCTCTGATGTCCGTCTTGTGAGTGTTGCGTGTTGTCAGGTAGAGACCTCTGCATAGAGTTGCTCAGTCGTCCAGAGGAGTCCTACTGAATGGGGTGTGTCTTAAAATGAGTGGAATCGTGAAGCCTCGTAAGAGGAAGCCATGACTCGAATAGGAGCCGAAGGGCCACAGAAGAACTCTTAATTTATATATTGTCGTTTAAGCTTGTAGATTACATGGTCTAAGCTTTGTGAGTATGCAGATATACACAGCTGTCTTCTCACGATATTCCAATAAAAACAGTAAAGTTTCAGATCTCGAACAAATCCCCCTGTTACAAGTAAAAAAATCCAGCTGAGGGCGTGGTTACTCGTCTCTTGTGTTATTTGTGTATTTTGTATGTAGCAGCCTCTGCGACGAGCTCATCACTTGTTCAGAGGAGTCTTACCTGGTTTGTGTCTCATTGTGTGTGATCTAGAAACCTCATAACGAGACAGCCTAGGCCGACTTGGGCTGTCGTGCAACGGACATATACATGTATATGTAAATATAACCTTTTTCATATAAATAGTATGAAATCTTGCAACTAATTACATTTAAGGAGCAAAGTAATTTTAGGCAAACAACAGCTGCTCAGCTAGTCAAGAATTCTCCCCTTTTATGAAGCCCAAAATATCAATGCTGCATTCACAACAGGAGGCTAGGAGACTTGTGTGAGCCAGATTGATGCAGTCCACAATATTTCCTCAACATACACTTTAATATGCCAATCTCAGTGTAGTAGAATACCTAGTAATTTCACGAGAAATTTTAGACACAGTGGGCAAGCCAAAAAACGTGTGGGTTCGATATAACAGATTCAATAGACCATATATAATAAAGTTTCTTTTTTCTGTTGCGCCGCAGCCCAACTCGAACCTATGCCGTCTCGTTTAGAGGTTCCAAGATCACGCTCAATTACACACACACACACACACACACACACACACACACACACACAGTAGCACTCCTCTGAACGAGTGACCAGCTCGTCGCAGAGGCCCTACCTACAAAATACACACCAAACACACAAGGTCAACATCCATGCCCTCAGCGGGATTTTCTTATTAAATCCGTTTATTTTCCCTTAATAAACTAAATCCACACATGGCTCAACCATGCAAATCGATCCGGCGATCCCAGCAAGCGAGAGGTACCAGACCTACCCCTTAGACGGCACAGCCACCGGGATCGACTAATGGTAAAGTTACAGTTAAAATTTTCATGGTCGTTTTGTCGGTTTGTCTGTGGGCTTCAATTTGTCCGGCAGTAACAATATATGTCTCTGTTCTGCAAAGCGTTCAAACGGGCTTCGCCCGTAGCCAGTCTCCCAGTTATTGCATACCGACGGCTACTTACAGCATGATAAAGCCGTAGAATCACAAGGCTAACCACTCACCTACGTCTAGTGCCGATTTGAGAATGCCTTCACCAGTACTCGTAATCTTCCATGCACCTTCATGACGCATTATGTAATTAACCACTGGAACAAGTTTAAAATTTTGTCATAGGTGATTCAGGTTCACAATTTAATAGACAGTTAAAAGTCACACAATATTCTACCCAACAAAATGCACTCGATTTTTTCAGTTACTCTATATTTCCTGCTAGTCAGTCCTACATGTTTCGATCCCTCATGGGATCATCATCAGGGATTCATACCAAAGTAGCTTTTCATAAAACTGAACTAGCAATGCATATGCATATTTTTAATATGTACGAATAATATATCATAATTAAAGGTATCATAACTTCAAATTCTATTCTCCACTCACCCAGTTTCAACTGTAATTCATTCCTTGTGTCAACAAAGATAATACGAAAGTATTCTGCACTTTGAAACTAGAAAGCGCCTGGGATTTATATTTGAAGGATTTGTTCGCATAGCTGTGAAAATGAAATATTTCCGCAACCTGTCAATACACAGCCAGCGATGTCCTTTCTGTTCATACAGCAGAAAAGTCTGCAGCCCGGATATAAAATAGCGTCGTAGCCAAAAACATTGGTTTGGACCCGCAGTTCTATTTACAATTAAAGATGAAAGTAAAGTTGTGTTCATGTTTCATCAAGTTTACCTGTGCAAATTAAGTTTGCGTGTGTTTAATTTTCTTTACACTTGCTAAACTAAGTTTTACACCTCTTAATTATGTTTGACCGTTCTTTATAAAGCCAAATACGTGTTTAATGAAGTTTTCCCTTGCTTAATTAAGATGGCACCTACTTTACTAACCTCCACGTACTCAGTTAGGTTTACCTGAGCCTAATAAAGCACCATGTCAGTAAAGGAATACAAGTATAGTTCGAGAATCATAAAAAAACTACATTTTTATTGTTACGACCTTTAGGGATGCCGTCTAGTTTAGTAGAAGGATAGCAATTTTTGGAGGCGGCATTTTAGGTACACGTTTACCAAACTGCACGGCGTAATAATTGCAACTACTTGCGGCTACTTATCCATCATGTCTCTTCGTCTTTATGCTGGAACGAAACCGAACCCAAAACACGAGGCAGACTGTGATAAAATTAATTAATGTTGTCCGGTTACTTTGATTTTGGTCTACTCAGGTGTATACTAGCCGATCCCAGTGGCCACGCGGTCTAAGGCGTGGGTCTGCGGCCTCTCGGTTGCTAGAATTGTGGATTCGAATCCCGCCGGGGGCATGGATGCCTGCCTCTTGTGTGTGTTGTCAGTTAGAAGTCTCTGAGTCAGGCCGATAACCCCTCCAGAGGAGTTCTGCAAAGGGTGGTGTGTCTGACTGTGATCGTGAAGCCTCGACACTGAGGAGGCCCTGCCCCACCAGGGGCTGTGGCGGAATGGAAGAAGAAGGTTTACATTAAGGGTCACTTTAATTAAGTAACTAAATATTTTAAAAAATAAGGTTGAACCAGTAACAGGCCATGTAGGCCCAGAGGGGAAGTAGTCGTATAGCTCTACACTTTCATTAACCTCGGTGCGTGTGGGTCGGTGGCCAACGCCACACTCCCGCCGCTTTACACCTGGGAAAGACCGCCGGTATCCATTGTATAGGAAGTTGGGTGGGATCCAGGAACGGTGTGGACGGGTGATGAAAAGAGCATCTCTTGCTCCTGCCGGGGTTCGAACCATAATCCGTTCAGCCCGTAGTGGTTCGCTATACCGATAACACTATCCCAGCCCCAAAATGATACTTTAAGTACAGTGCAGTTGTTATGCCGCTTTTGAACTTGGTGTTCCTAAACTTTACTTGTATGATACAGTTGCAGAAATGCATTAGCTTAGCGTAATGTCATTCGCACTAAGGTCCACATTATTTAAGGGCCCAAGTACATATTCTGGCTTTCCTTGTCTCTGGGCGTAGCCTTCACGCGGGTGTATAGTATCTTCAGTAAAGTTCAGTGTATCCATAAGAGACAAATTTGGTATCTAGTGAGTAAGAAAACACTACGCAGGAAATCGCAAATACGACAAATCACGTGAGATAGCGAAAGCTGTGAACAAGCTGCTGTTACCATGGCACCAGCCACCGAATGCTCGCTCGATTTACTATGCATTGCGCATATAGACAGGCGCCAGGCGTAAATGAAATCACCACCTCGCTTGTCCATACCTATTAGTCTCTCACCAAGCAACAACATGAACTTCGCAGTTTTTTAAATATTCCATTACAAAACTCCAAAATCACACTCTCAGTATTGTAATAAATTACTGACCTTTACGTAATTTATGCTGGACTTTAACAAAATGTAAATAAAATCTGTAAACTGTGCTTGACTGTAACATACTTTCATACAAAATCTGTAATTTCTGCTTGATACTCAAAGACAGCGCCATGATTATGCACAAATACGGCTGAAACATACAGGTGTAAGAATAAGTATGTTGTTATCCGTAACAAGCTTGGTCTTGTGATGAGAAACGTCGGGATTTGTTTACCGGGGACTGGATAATGACGATTAAGAGTGGGAGATTGTGGTACTGAAATAGCAAGTTTGATTTAGCGCTTAAAAATAGCCTTCATTGTAGGTAACGAGGCTGTTTTGTGCAGAATAATTCAGTGTAGTCAGTGTAACTAGCAGGATGCACTCAACAGAAACTTCAGGGCAGTACGCGAGTAAACAATAATGCCAGGTATGTTAATGACACTGACATTACACAGCTCACGCTGGGTGACTAATAAGTTAATAACATGTTTGTACTACCTTATTGCCATCTGCAATTGCATACTCATTGTTTTTAATTTGTGGATACTGATGCACTTTTCTGTGCTTGTCTTTTCTATCTGTGGACGATTGAACAGGAAATCATTACGTTTTACACGAAATGGTTAAGGATATGACAAATTGCAGACAATTTACTGCAGACAAACAACATATCATATTTGGCCATTTTAACATTGTATTCATTATCATTTTAAATAAACTTTAACTCATAAACAAGAAGGATTATGTAAAATCTGCTCATCGTAATTTCGGCACACTCTTTGTGTAACACTTCAGAAACCGGGAATATTGCGACCTTTCATACTGATTTTGGCGCTATATTAAAATACATTTATACTCTCTACCTGTCAGCTGACTGAAGGCAATGCAAAATTTAAGAATTTGTGTTTTACATGTCGTCCCTGATGATGGTCCAGACTAACCGAAACATGTAGATGGAACAGTAAACTGACAAATGTTTCTCCGTAACAAATTGCTTACTGTGGTCACTACACACTGTGGAACCATTTTAAAATTACCCTCCCACCTACGGGTAGAAGCCGGCATAGCTCAGACTGTATAGCGACTCGCTACGGGCTTGACGGTCCGGGGTTCGAATTCCGGCAGGATCAAAAATTTTATCTTCCTCAAAATCGCCAAAACCGGCTCTGGGGCACACCCCACCTCCTGTTCATTACGTACCGGCTTTATTTCCCGGAGGCAGAGCGACCAGGGCGTGAAGTTGTCCACTCACCTCCACCTAGTGCTGAGGTTAAGAATGAGTGGATCTATACCTCTATTCCCCGTACATGTCTTCATGGAGTGGACAGGGACACCCTAACCTACATTCCAGGGCTAGGCCTTGCTATGGTTCAGGCCAGTGCGTGTGAGACTTTTCAGAGGACCGAATGGCACTGGGACAGGTTTCCTCCGGGTACTCCAGTCTTCCTCTGTCCGTTAGTGCTCCATATTCTTATTTCTTTCACCTAACATCCACTATATAGAAACATAGCGATTGACAGCGTCGTTAAATAAAATACATCTCTGTCTTTCTCCCTACCCCTAGGTCTTCCAAATGGTCTGCTTCCACCAGCTGTTCCTACGAAAAATGTATACTCAATTCTCGGCCATACGTGCTATGTGCCCCGCCAATACGAAATGCCTTCACCCCAACATAGGACTTGCCCAGCAATTAATCTACACAAACTCAATTTAACTCCACACTTCAACTTTTCATGTGTAGAATATGCTGTCGAAACGACACTGAATTTCGTACTAATGATAGAGTGTGTCTCATAAATTTTAATACATAGTCATCAGACTTCAAAGTGTCACATCCTGTAAGACCGTAACCTTAGTAAAATCAAACTGTAATATTACTGTGTCAGAAATATGAACATGGGTGTTCGCTGGGCCGATTACGTAACTTAAGTGGAACTCGGTAATAAAGTCATAAAAGGGATTGAATATTTTGTGTCGTTATGGAAGAGTGTTGTTATAACCGAGCAGCATAACGTTATGGTTAACAGTGAGGAATTTCCGTGGTACCACAGAAAACCTGACGTTATAGACGAGGTGTCACATAAACCGATATCTTTATAACTGTCTTCCGCAATATTTTTTTTTCTGAAATAAAGCTCGCTGTCGAACTTGGTGGATCTTTGTGTTAGGTCTTTTGGATTACGTTCAGCAAGAAGGGCATCCTTGACGCCCCTGCCACTCCTCGCAGTGGTAAAGAGATACTGACGAATTTAAAATATTTACAAATGATTTGACCATGAAATGATGTAAAGCTCACATATGCTCTTAAAGAGACTGACAGAAGGGCCTTCCATTTTACCTTCCCTTCCTTAAAGCACAAGGTGCAGTACGTCAATTCAAACCCGTCTCTAGATGGCTCTGACAGCAATACGTGCTGTCATCCTGCTCTTGTTCAAACGTTGATATCTGTTGCTTCCAACACTGACTCGGATTTGTGTTCATGTTCTGTAAGAGAGAAGCTGTCAAGCAAATCATCGCATCTGCAGAATACGCCCCTTCGTATAGGTTACATGTCAGCGTCGTCGAATCTTCAAGACCATTGTACCAAACTTGTGTAACTCGTGCTCCGCTCCCCAAAAGCAGTACTTGTATAGACAATGTTTTAGTGTCTATTTATTTTATTTTAATCCTTAAAAATTCTGCAAGCAAGTGGCCCGCCTATTACGTATGCGAAATGTTATAGGGCTTCTGCCATGATATTGATGACGTATGCGCTATTCTGGGATATTAAGTAGCGTCGAATGGTAATCCTTTGCCGATGTTAGGTTGTCCCGATCCGTCTGTAAAAATTACCACTCGACGCTGCGTAATATCCAAGAAGAGCGCAATCTCAAATATTATATTATCTGTAATTACTTGTGTGTGCCCATAACCATATCGTGATATGTTTTAGGTACAGACTGAGATTTTCTGGAATACAAAACAAGTTACCTAGAATTTACAAAAAATCAAGAAATCACGCAGACTGTAATTCATCCAGTGTTTCCGCATTACTGTTTTCCCTACATTTTAAACTCGTGGTTACTTCCAAGAAAAACATTGAATTTGCGATTATTTAAGATGTTTCTTTCTCTGTTTTACAGAACATACGTTTTAATATTAATCCGTACATTCATAACAGATTTACAGTCGATTATAATCGATATCTCGGAAAAGATGAGATATTGCACTTTTGGAGTTATCTCATAAATGGCCAGATTTATATTCTACTATGCCCTATTGTTTTTTATATCGTCAGATTTTTCTTCGGCCTGAGCTCTTACTTACAACAAATTACAGATTTCAATTATAAACGCAACCACTGCCTGTAATATCACAAGTGTACATACGTATTCCAATGAAGTGTCCATCATTTTTGTCTGATTTTAGCCATAATTATAATGTGTCCACAAATTCCGGTAAGAATCCCAAATACGAAAATTCATGAAAATAAACACGTGAGAGCTGAGTTGTTCCATCCGGGCAGAAGGAGAGACCTAAGATGCCTTTAGCAACTGCTCTTTGAACGCGCCTAAAAATGTGATGTGAAGCAGGTTTATGATTAAAAAACGTCTTTGGAATGAGGCAGAAATGATTCTGCTTTGTAGGAGGAAGGAAGCGCATAGTATGATGTCCTAAGACAGTCACTCTGCACAGTGCTTCACGCAGTATCCTGATATTTCCAGACATTTTGAAACCCGAAATCCACCTAAATAATATTTAAGAGTGAGACTCACATGTCAGAAAGAACATAATACCTCTGAAATAGAAAGGCGAATCAGTTAATGCAGTTTAGGTTAAATAACAATTTATATTCAGGTATTGGTACAAAATTCTGTGGACAGATTGCAGAGTTGCTGGACATCACAGCAGCTGATGAATATAGTACTCACTATGCTTTAAGGTGCTGACAGGCCTAGTTCTGTTAAGCGATTTTGACCTCGTAGTACCTTAACGTGATCAGCCTTCATAGTTCTTGTTCCTCTTCTTTTCCCTTTTAATGTTATTCTTTGTATCATAAAACTCCATTCTGGGGGCTCGTACGTTTATGGCTGCATGTCAGTATTTATCAGTCCAGCAATTTACCTTTACTGGTAACATCATCATTGTACACGTAGGACAGAATACGCAGCCGAGGTACCTCAGTTGGCACAGTGGCACAGTTGGCACTACGTGCTAGATGATAAATTCCCGTCACATGCAAGAAATTTTTCTATGTTCGAGATTGTCCAGACTGCCTCTAGGGCCCACCCAGCCGTCTATGGAATGATTACCGGGGGCTCTTATCCCGAAGGTATATCGCCCGAATTTATGCTTGCGTTCATTTACACCTCCACTTCACAATACACACTCACTGCGTGGCGCTTAGTTCGGAATAAGGTCTTCTACTATAAGGAAACGTAAGACGAGTAAAAGAAATGTTTTAATTTCCGATCTTAATTGCTACAGCAAAGTCTGTAATTGTTCGGTCTACCTTGGAACAGCCAGCCTGGCTGTTTTGGTACATGGACGCGGGTATCAAGTGAAAGACTGGAACATCAGGCTGCCCACTCACTTGCATTTGTGTCGAGGTCAAGAACGTATGGAACTTTAACCCCACTCTTCCTATATGACTTGATCGCTAGTCTAGGGAAAATTTAACGAAAACATACCGTAAAGAGTATTGGTCAATGAGCCACTTAGTTACTTGCTGTCAGTCAGTCTGTAACAATCACATGTTTCTTCCTACAGACCCACGGTAATGCTGACTCTTTCCCTCGCCCCAGTTTAAGTGAACTCTAAGGTCACAGGTCACGGTCGGTGCGTTCCAAAACTTTTAAACGCCTCCAACATTACTGTAACGTTATTCGCATCTTCATTGTGCTCCGTATCATACAGTAAATCCTTTTACCATGTAAAGCACACACTCTAAAATCTGCGTTTTTATGGGTTATAACGCAGTTCTTACTACACTCCCAATACTTTTAGTTTCAACTTAAAATCAGTATAGTTCACAAGCGGGTCTTAACACTGGCTAAGGGTCACTTACATATTTACTACGTAAGGTTTTCTTGCGGTGGCTTAAATTAAAAAAAAATTAAAATAAATGCTGGAACGTCTTATATGTAGAACAACCTCAGACAGTAAAGTGTACCGAATTACAGTTCCATTGAATGTAAATGTGACATAGAATAGTGACTTTAGTGTTGTCGATCTATGGTACACTGAAAATTTTCTGTGATTTCCATGCATTGCCCGATAGCAGATTAGACTTCCTTATTTAATACACGAATCACTGTAAGTAAATTAAATTATTAATTTGCATGTAGGCCGAATGTCACGTTTTATTGGTAAACAGCAACTAGATGTGTGCCAGTAAAGTAAAGGCGGACACGGGAAATTTATCTACCTACATTAATTTGTATCTGTGGCATTGCGCTGCGTTAATACAATTCATAAACCTTTAACACAGCTAATGTTATTAAGACATTCTACATAAGATTGTATAGAGTAAATGATATGCAAAAGTGACTATATATTAGAACCACCTTCAAGTCAAGTAGCAGACACTAACAATTATGAATATAGGCATTTTTAAAAGTAAAGCTTTGATAAGAGTATTAGTGTTTTAAAACATAAATAAGGTTTACGCTTTTATTATGACGTCCTCGTCAGAATTATTGTAGTGACACAAGTCGTGAAACTTGTGTTTTTCAGTATAAGAGCAATAAAACATTCAAATCGTCAAAACAGTTATAGTTTAGAACCAGTAAGTTCTATTTGCTTCATGGAGGATGGAACATGCTGTTCTAACGGGCCATCGAATCTATTGATTTCTGGAATGGCAATAGTAAATACTGCAGCGAGACAGGCAATGTAACACTGAAGCGCATTCGCCTAACCATTGCTGCCGTGGAAAAGCAATAAGTATTATATATTCTGGGTGTGTGTGTAGCCTTAATTATCCACCATATTGTCATCTGTGGCCTGGCAGGTTCTATCACATTTTTCCTCTTTATCTGCTAAACGGCACAATTTTTGGAAAATCATTATTGAATATAAAATGTGTGTTTTGATTTTCTGTAAACCTTATCTGAAATATTTCTCATTCTAAGAAGAATTCAGCCAGACATTATCATAAACGTACATAGGTCTTCATGTAAAGTACCCGTCAATCTTTTCAGATTTTAATTAAACTTGAGTTTTTGTAACAGATTTTAGAAAAATAGTGCGATATGAAATTTCATGGAAATCCGTCCAGTGGGAGCCGAGTTGTTCCATGCGGACATAACTATAGACGGACAGACAGACAGACAGACAGACAGACATGTCAAAGTTAATATCCATATCCTAAGCCAGCTTAATCCAGATCACGTTCTTCAAAACCACCTCTCTGAAATCAGTTATCAAATTCATGCCTGGGTCTTCCAAGTGGCCTCTTCCATAAGGTTTCCCCACCAATACCCTCCATGCACTCCTTTTCTCCTCCATACGTGCCATACGCCTATGCAGTCTCATGTTACTTGATTTAATTATCCAAACAATACTTGCAGAAGAGTACAAATCGTGAAGTTCCCCGCTGTATTGTTTTCTCCATCCTGCTGTTACTTCCTCCTGCTTAGGCCCGAATATATACCTCAGCCGTTACGGAACACCCTCAGCTTATGCTCTTCCATTAACGTTTGAAACAAGTTTGGGCTTACTAATTTAACGTAATACCCTTTATTCATAAAAGAATTTTATCAGCCTTTCTGCAGGCCATAAGTCTCTGGTTATCTTGACACAGCCATAACCTTCTTTTCTTGTCTGTAGCTGCCGTGTTAATGTCCACATTATACACCTCCGAAATAAATTTTACTTTAGCGCCAAACTTTGATACCTGATAAGTATCATAAAATGTTAAATTCCCGTATGACATTTAAGCGTGTAATATTTTGAGTAAAAAGTCAATGTCACGTAAGGGATAAAACCACGTACCGCCGATATTGCTTCTAAGTTTCATGAATCGCAAGTTATATTAGGAAGCATGAGCCTTATGAAACAGAGACATAACTAAAAATGCGGATGTGCGAAAAGAATTTATGTTTCAAAGACAGAATAAAATTAAGTGAAAGGACTCCCACAAATTTCCTTAGAATTTATAATCAGAACAATATGGTTAGGCATATCCGAGAGCCGACAGCCTCATAATACTGTGAGGACTGAGAATTTTGATTGGATTTCTGCCTGGTAAATTGCATAGCTTCACAACTCACAGTACTGCACTCTCAATAAGCCTATATAGATGGGTTACACCGAGGAAAGGTGAAGGTAAATCTGTCGCAGTGCATGCAGTGAAGGCATATAGGAGATAAGATATGTAGCTCCACTTATTCTTAACATCGGCGATAGGTGAAGGTGAGTAGGTAGCTTCACGCCATGGCTGTTTTACCCCGATACCCATTTAATAAGTGGTTAGGTGGACCTCAGTGGCGGTCTCGACGGTTTGGAGCAGAGAGACATCTGTTATCCATGCCTAGAACCGAATTACGATTCCTCTGTCCCCAGCTTATAGCCTAGTCACTATACCGACTGAGCTAGCCTCGCCCTATAAATATAGGTGCCCATAAAGTGGAAGTATGCTTATACATTAAATCCAAAAAAAGGAAAAGAGAAGGCGAACATTCGAACTGACTCATAGTTTGCCTGTAACTTGTTCACCGAATGCTGTACAGTTTCCCAATTTTGCACGTCAGACAAAGACAGTAATACAAGAAAAACTTTTCCGACTATTTCCTCTTCATGTCAGCCCATAAATATGTGGAGGTGGTGTAACTGCACTCTAACAAAGGACAGGTCGAATGGTGCTGGACATTTCTTCTAGAACTAATCTTTAGCGATCCACAAAAACAAACGTTGTAGCTCAGTACCCAGGAGTTTCTAGTGTGGCTGGCTTGAAAGAAGCGATTTGTTTCTGAAATTATCATCACCACGGACAATGACGTATACAAGAGAATTCCTTTGTCAAGTGCATGTAACTGAAGTTACCAAGTTTCCTTTAAAGCATGCGGCACGCGGTAGCGCATTTCGTTGAGGTACTGCACTTGAAGTCGGAAGGTCGCGAGTTCGATTCCCGATGGGGTCATTGGGATTTTTCGTTGACTTAATGCTTCCGGTAGCATTAACAGAAATGAGTACCAGGAGTTTCTCCTGGGGAGTAAAAGCGGCCGGTGCGTAGGGCTGACAACCTTGCCACCATCATGTGCCGATTGTCTAGAAATTCTGGGAGCCTCAACCTACTGAGGCCTGTAAAGGGACAGCTTACCATGTAAGCAACAAAATTAGGTAGGTGCGTATGTAAGGCCCATTAATTTCAACAATTCCTGTTGTTTATATTGGAGTAAAACATGGGTCTCCAACCCGCGGCCATTTGTAAAATCGCACAACAATTTAAGCTGCTACGCATACCACTTACTGTTATTCTTCCACGTGCGGCCCTCGAAAAAGCCCACAATAACGGGTCTGGCCCTCTGTCCTAAATAGGCTGTACTCCTATGGTGCAAGTCTTGGTCTGTTATATTAAGACAAAAACACAGGATGAAGGTGTTTGAAAATAAGTTGCTGAGCAATATATTTGGGCCTAAGGTGGAGGAAGAGTAAGACGGGGCAAAGAAGTTCATAATGAGGAATTTCATGATTTGTACTCCTTGCAAAATAACATTAGGGTGAACAGATCAAGCAGGATGTGATGGGCTGGGCATGTGGCAAGTATAGTGAGAGAGAAAATGAATGAAACAGACCACTTGGGAAGTTAGGAGTAGATTTCAGGAAAACAGTAACGGTTCTTGTCGACACCGGTGGCCGCGCGGTCTAAAGCGTAGGTTTACGGCCGCTCGCTTGCTGGGATTACGGGTTCGAATTCCGCTGGAGACATGCATGTCTGTCTCTTGTGAGTGTTGCGTGTTGTCAGGTACAGATCTCTGCGTCGGGCCGATCACTCGTCCGTAGGAGTCCTACCGTGTGTGTGTGTGTGTGTGTGTGTGTGTGTGTCTAAGTGTGTGTGTGTGTGTGCGTGTGTGTGTGTCTAAGTGTGTGTGTGTGTGAGTGTGTGTGTGTGTGTCTAAGTGCGTGTGTGTGTGAGTGTGTGTGTGTGTGTCTAAGTGTGTGTGTGTGTGTGTCTAAGTGTGTGTGTGTGTGTCTAAGTGTGTGTGTATGTGTGTGTGTGTGTGTGTGTGTGTGTGTCTAAGTGTGTCTAAGTGTGATCGCGAAGCCTCGGTAATGAAGCCCTGGCCCAGTAGGAGCTGTTATTCTATGGAAAGAAGAAAGTAACACTGTTCCTAACATGTTGGCTGCTATGAGATACACAGATGGTCACTCACGACGTCTCACGCCAAGCAAAAGTTAATGGCGCAGCAGACACCGCGGTAGAAAACTAACGCTCTGAAAATCCGGTATCGGCATATACAGAAGGAAAAGGAACCTCAGATGTTGTGGGATTACTTATAAGCGAGGAAAATCATAAGAAAATATAACAGTAAGTTTCTATTTATCACCAACTACTACGCTGTATTTACACAACCTTCAACATATTTCGGCTGAATTATCCAGCCAGCCTTAGGGATCTAATCATTGTACTCTTAGACAATAAGCAGCTTGTAGCAAGTCACAGAATGGTAATTATACACTTGTTGCAGTTTGTATTCTTTGTTATATCGTAAATTTAAAAATCATGTGTCATAAAACAATATGTACATACGATTTTTAAGGATAAAATATACAAAAGTATACAATATAATTCTGTGTCCACACACCTTTTGCGAACCACTTCTGACGTTGTGTGGTCGGGAACCCTGGCTGTGGTCTCCGGTGTTTAGTCTTATCTTGGTGACTGTACTGTGAACTATTGTGTAAATAAAGTGCAGCATTTGGTGACAAATAAAAACTTAAGCATGTAAAACACTGCAAGAAAGATGTATAATATTAAGTATGGAAATACACGGGATTATAGCTCGGTACCTGCGGAACGACTCAATAGAATGGTCTCGGTTGCCAAGATAATGTGATGAGGTTGACCGGAATAATCTGGCTCAAAGGGACAAGTGACGAGCTCTTGTGAATAAGGTGGTGAAATTGTACGTTATATAGACCGTGCATCTTGTCACGTCACTAATCATAACCAACAAATGCACATTTGGTGTGCACTTGTTTGTTATTACTATGTTTATGAGAAGATATAAGGTCTGTACAACGTAAAATGTGTAGACGCCGAACAGGCAACAAAAATTCATATCTACGAGAACACAAAAGAGAAATTCTACAAGACCTATGCAGCCACGCGTGCAATTTGTTGGTTATTATTAAATTCACGGCGGTGAAAATTGGGGGAGGGGGGGCATAAAATGCGAGGAATTTCTTCACTAACTGCTCAACTTTCAGCTGCTCAACAAGAACTCTGCCTCACAGAGCAAGTTAGTTCTTAATGTACAGCTTTATGAAAAAATTGATGGACAACTACCAAAACTGTCGAGCACGCCCATAATTTCTTAGCGATATTAAAATACAGCTTGTACAAAGTGGTGGGTAAATCCATACACTTGACTATGCGTTCCCATTTCGGTACGCAAGTTGTTCAGGTAAGTTCGGAAATGACATTATCCAATACTTCTCAAACAGTACAAGTTCCACGCTTAATAATTTTCACCTCAGTGAAATATTCTGCGCTCTATGCAGCATAAATATATTATTTCAATTCCATATGATCCATAACCGTGCATTTAACAGCTAAATATGGCGACTAAAACAAACAAATGCACATAAGTTCACGAAAATATATTACAAACGTAGTAATACGGCCTACAAGTTTCGGCCACACATATGGCCAGCCTCAGGGATGTGCGTTACGAAGAATAAATGCACTGAAATGTTAAAACTTTGTGATCCAATGCACATGTAAAATAATAAATGTTAAAATTACATAGTTTAAAATACTTATTACAGTTTAAAATATGGATAAAAGTTCTTGTTGTTAATTCTGGTATGTAACATATAATGTATGCAGATAGTATGTATGTCACCATCCAAGCAGAGGATTATTGATATTACTGTATCGGTCAAACGCACTGGGATGTATTACAATTTTGTACTATATTTTCATAATTTTGTGTGCATTTATTGGTTTTAATGACCACATCTATAAACCATTTCGTCATTACTGAGAGGATCGAAGCTTTATCTCATAAAACAATTCAATTTTTTTAGAGATTTGTAGTCCTTATAGCGGTTTCCTTGAAAATACAAATCTTAAGGGATGTTCAGAAAAAAGCACTCAATTTGACTGAAGATAAAAGCACTACTACCCTTCGAAATGTCAGTAACTACTAGTGGGCAGGGCGTAACATCGTAGAAGAGGAAAGATTTCAGTTCAGTTTCTTATAAGAACGTTAAACGCCTGTTGGCTTCCAAGGCTCTGTAAGTATTGGCTGCTGAGAGCAGCATACTGCCTCAGATATATCCCAGCCATATCAGCGTTTCGATACTGAGTACGACGAAAATTTTTGAAGCATGAAATCCACTAAGCTAAATTTATCAATTCAGTTCCTACCTCACAGAGATCATTCTTCTTCTCTATTGAACGGAGCAATCGAATACTGCTGAGGGGAATAATTCTGTTTACTGTTAGAAATTTATAAAACACCCAAATATGCATTGTGTGACAAAATGGGACTGATAGTGTTACGGCAGGCGGTACACATAGTAACCAATGTACTTGAAAGTATTATTCGACAATTAATCAAATAATGATCTTTCAGGAATAAAAGTTATAAGGTACTTCCGACAGAAAACATTTTACTCCTAATACAATGCAACGCAATAAATTAAGAAAGAATACATTGAATTCTTCCTTTATATTTTGACAGAACGACGAATTTGATTGTACAGTGGTAAATCGAACATCTATCCCAGAGATACTACTTTCGAATATCGAGTGCGCTATCAACAAATGTAACCAGTGTCCCCCTGGTCTTCATTAATATCTTCGAACAAATACTGGAACAGTACATTAGGGAAGCTAAAGACTTCACTGGAACAGCACGTTAAGACAAGCTAAGGATTTTACTGGAACGGTACATTAAGACAAGCTAAGGATATTATTGGAACGGTACATTAAGACAAGCTAAGGTTATTACTGGAACGGTACATTAAGACACGCTAAGGGTTTCACTGGAACGGTACATTAAGACACGCTAAGGGTTTCACTGGAACGGCACATTAAGACACGCTAAGGGTTTCACTGGAACGGTACATTAAGACACGCTAAGGGTTTCACTGGAAGGGTACATTAAGACACGCTAAGGGTTTCACTGGAACAGTACATTCAGACAAGCTAAGGATTTTGAAGTCCTTAAATCCGTATCATTCATGACGATATTCCGCAGTCTCTGCAGTTAAAACAGCGTTGTTACATAACCAAACTCAGGCACTGGTTGTAAAAGGAACAGGTTCTCATCACTGCCTGAAATCTTATTCGAACACAGGACCATAAAATGGGATGATGTGATAAACTGCGGAGTGGACTTCGAAGTAACAATTAATTCCTTGAGATCGAGAAAGAAGCATAAACAAGAAAAATTAAGGCTGCCTTACTTCAGTCTATGCGCTTTCACGCTGAGTCTTTTCTAAATCCCGACACAAAATGAAAAATTATTCGTATTTTCCCTTACATATTACTTTATTACTCGTAGTTTTATTTTTAGACACCCACTTCACTTGGTCTGTTGAAATACATCTGATGTACCAAGCAGTCCTTGAAAAGCATTCCGCTGTCATGGGTGAGGAAGCTGATGTAACCGACACATCTCAGAAGCGATATAAGGACACAGCACTGCTTATGCAAGCCAAATCGATATAATTCTGGTATCACAGATTGTAATGGATTATTGGTATCCCAAAGAACAGCCAATTATCTGCATAATGGCCTATCGCGGTGGCTGTGCTGTCTAAGAAATCAGTCTGCTGCCTCCTAATCGCTGGAATCGCGGCTTCGAAACCGGCTGAGGGTATGGGTGTTGGCCTTTTGTGCTTCTTGTGTTTAGCGTATGTTACGGCTTGTGCGATGATCTGATCATTCGCGCAGAGGAGTCCTACCATATATATATATATATATATATATATATATATGTGTGTGTGTGTGTGTGTGTGTGTCTAATTGTGTGCGACCTAGAAACCTCAAAACGAGGCGGCTTAAGGCCAGTTTGGCATGTTGTGCCACAGAAAAAATCTGCACAATGTTACTTGCTTGGTTAACGAAAGAGCAACAAACGTTCAACTGGATAATATATTAAGAGACAAAATAAAAGCAAGGACCTTCGGTGTTAAATACCATGTCAGGGCGAGGAAGATAATAGAAGATAAAATTGTTGACAAGTTTCGAAGCTAGATAAGACGGAGACCTAATAAAAAAGTGTAAAGTGGGCATGTGAGGAATGACAACAGAAATTCTTATAAAGGCACATACTTAAACTTATTAATCAGCCAATCACCACCAACACCCACTTTATTAAAGCGTTTATTATTACATACGTTGGCTTTCGGAAGGTATTATATTCAAGTGTATCATTTTCTTGAAATTTTAAGATCGAGTTAGCTTATTTTATTGTCTTCCTCTAATTATATTGTATAATGCAGATTTGGATGTACTTGGTTGAACTTGTCTAAAACAAGGTTTATATCAGTTACCGAAAGATCGTAAACCATTAGAACGTCGTCTACGTAACGGATATATCCCAGAACTTTGTTACTTGTATGTGTATATCAGAGTTAAATTCAATACATTGTATTAAAATCTCAGGGAGCAGTGCGGAGGACGGTGCTCTCATTGGTAGTCCTTTTTTATGAAACACGTTACCCCTATGAGAAAAGTAATTTTGATTTATTATAAGATCGCATATTTTGAGAATTCTTGTTTTTGTTTTATTTCAATCGAATTATAATAAAGGATATTTTCTATTATGCATCTTAGATAAGTGATGGGTGTATTTGCGTACATATTAGAAATATCAAAGGAAGACAATCTAATATTCGGATGTATGTTAATTTTCTTCAAGTCATCAGTCTGTTGGGGGGAGTTCTTAATATTAAATACATTCGGTAATGACATTATTTGGGTGAACAGAGTAGTGAAAAAGCTGGTAATTTTATATGCTAGGGCATTTTTCCATGTTACGGTTGGTCGGATTGCTTGCTCTTGTTTATGAATTTTTATGAGTTTGCGGACGTTAGGGGAGTAGGCTTTTGAATTTACTAGTTTTGCTTTTTGTTCATCCCTAATTAGTGTTTTGTAATCTTTGAGGCATTATCGAAGAGACTTTTGGTACATGTTGGTAGGGCCGTTGGAAATTGTGTCAAAATGGCTCGATGCTCTAAAGTCATCACTTTTTTATTATAGTCATATTTCTATGTTATAACAATGGAATTTCCTATGTCTGCTTTTACAACTTTCGCGTTATTTTGTCCTAATTTGTTTCTAATTTGTTTTATTAAATTCCTTTCTGTGATGGTATTGCGGCTTTCATGTTGAGGATGGCGTTGATAAAGTTTGCTTACATTTTTAGCAACTTTCCATCGAAAATAGTCTTGATCTGATGAAGGAAGGGAACAAATGGCTGTTTCAGCTTCTAGTTCCAGGGTTCTTATCCAGTTCTTAGGTTTCTGGCTAAAACTGTATCTTATGCCTTTGTTAATAAAGCTATTTCATTATGCGAGAAAACAATGTTAATGTTATTTACAATTCTGGGAAAGGTCACATCTTTTGGTGGTGTTTGTAATCATATTTGCCTCAGTTTTTAGTTAACCTTCGTATTCTTGTATTTCCTCTCAATTTCTATTTCCAGTTTTTCTTTTACAAATCTTTCGATGAGGTGTCAATTCTTACCCCATATGTTGGATAAATCAATATGAGCATGGTATAGTTGCTGTGCGTTGAGTTGTCGTTTCCCGATATATAGAAGTGTAATTTCATCTTTTATTCTTAAACTTTGGATTTTCTTATGTGTCTGACTGGAAATGCGGAAAGTTTTAGGAACTTTAAATTTTGTGTAATTTGGTGTTAATTTTTGTTAATGGCAGTCTTGTTTGAAAAGTATATTTGCATTACAGTTCTACAGTTTTCTTTTCAGGTTTTTAAAACGATGGATAAGCGCTTGACTAGCATCTATAATTTAAATATTATACATCCCATTTCGTGTTCAGACACAAAGGTATATATTTATAAATATTAATCAGCCAATCATTACCAACACTTCACTTTTATTAAAAGCGTACATAGGCAACCAGGTTTCGGCTCAAGGAACAATCATCAACCACACAAAAACAAAGAATTAAAAACTTATGCTTTTTAATATAGCGTCACGAGCCTGGTGAGCATTATAAATAACAGACCAACCTTCAGGCATCCCTCATAGATATGAAAACAAATTCATAATTGAAAACTAAATTGTTACAGGCACTTCGACTTGTGCAACCAGAAAGAAGTTCCCTCTATGATTTTACTGTTTTTATCCTGGCTTCGCCTGTAAAGGCACGATAGTGCTGTCAGATTTAGATCTCACTCAAGTGGAGAAAAAATACTGTTTTGTGTCGGCAGCCTTTCTTGCAAGTATCTTACAGATGCCTGATGATGGCCTTTCATAAAAACCGAAGCCTGCAATTTTTAATCCCATTGTGTGCATTTGTTGGTGAATGTGGTCGATCATATGGCGGGAACTAAGGCACAGTTCCACCCATTCTTAACATGACACGCGATAGACGTGAGTGGTTAGCTTTACGCCCCTGCCACTTTACTGCTAGGAAAGAACCCTGGTATCCGTTGAATAGGAGGCCATTTATGCAAATTGCAATGCGCGTTACGTGACTTTTGCGCGCAGCCAGGCGAAGGCTGCTTTCGATTTCCCAGGCGGACCTAGTCTTGACACTGGTAGCATTAATCGTCCCGCTTGACATGAGAGTACTTAACCACGCTTGATCCAGTCACCGCTTGTCCTCACGTCTGGTGACTGAAGAGCCCTATGCCCCACACTTGTACTCTCCACAGATATGACAAAGAAACAATTTTGAATAATTTTATAGTAATTCTCAAACGAATACAAAATTTTTACTTGCACAAATATTTTACATTAAAAAACAATGGAAACGCACACATGTTTCGATCCCTAGGGGTACATCATCAGGGATTCTGTACCTTTAGTGCATCTGCACAAGATATTAAGAGAGTAATTTATAAACTGCTGAATCCTGGTTTTATTTTATATCACGTAGCAGAAATTTTTAAGGAAGTTATAAGTTGCTCCGTGGAGGTTTACTTAAAATATTTGCAGTGTCTTAAAAGTAACTAATATGAGATTCATGTCAATAGTTGTAAGGTACGTGTCAGTAATGTAAAAAGATTTTATCTGCGACGAACGTTGGCACGTTCCTGAGGGTAGGATAATGTCTTACACAGAGACACTTGATGTACAGACTCCGTAATGATGATCCCTTAGGGATCGAAACATGTAGGAGATTTCATTGTCTTTAATCAAAAATTGTTAAGTAGAAAAATTGTGCATTTGTTGGTGGATAATTGTAAAATTAGTTATAACCCATGCACGGAATGAACACCACAACATTTACGGATTCTGAGTTATCAGTACTACTCCTCGTGTCATTATTGATCTGTGTGAAGTGGAGTAACACACTTTGATGCTTCTGTAAGAAACAAATTCGTGCCGAGGCTGTGTAGACATGAGATGTATGCCAATCCCTGTCTCACTAGATGCACTTAATCCACCGTAAGTCCAAAAAATTACCCTGCGTTTTAACACCGGAAGAAGTATGCTATGGATCCGCAAAAACAGTTTCCCAATTATGGGTTGCTTCTTGTAGCGCCTTATCAGGCGGGAAATGCGCTATACGCGCACGTAATGAGTAACCATGCACGGGAGGACGTTTAGCAGACGTCAGAACAGAGACAGGAAAATGTATTACATCTAAAAAAAATTGAAAATATGGATTATTTTCGTCTGGCTCAGATCAGAGTCTAGAGGTGGGCTCTGCCTAAAATGGTTAGTAAGGATGAAATTCCATAAAAAGAAGAATTCCTTGAGTTGGAACGCAACTATCAGCTACTTAAAGTAATTAGTTTTGAAGTATTTTTATAGTTGAAACACAAATCTTGAAACACATATTTAATGTTAAACATATTTCGTGCAGTTGCTTCACACACAATTTTGCATTACCAACCACTGCACAATAATTATTTTTACTCCTACATCTTTCGGCTACCCATCGTAGCCATCACCAGGGAGTCACTTTTCACAGACATGCGCAGCGTATAGCACGTAGATGAATGGTAACATTCTCATTAACCATCATATTTACAGTAGTAGTTGCTACATAGAAATTTATGCCGTTTAAATTATAGGCCTACGTATGATACTATAGTATAATATTTTAATATATAAAATTTATGATATATAAGTCTGTCTCAAAACAGCTGCTCTGTAAAGAGCTTCTGTTTTCGTAGTGTGGAGACCCCAGCCTACGTTATCAAATGTTTATTCCATGAGTAAGAGTTCAGTGCTGTGTAGTGTGTTGGTAGGTTGCAGTTGAATCTTATATATAAAAATCTTAAAACATGTTTACATATTCGTATAGGTCATAAGTTTACCCTACTTGTATGCCATCTGTAGAACCCTTCTAATCAGTATAAAATACCACGAATATTACACATTTACACTGTATACGTATATACCTCTGCATTTCTGTTTGAATGTACGTGTGTATGTATGTAACGATGTACAGATACTCCCGACTTAATAAATTTCAAGTTACGAAACTTCATATTACGCGATTTGGAATAACTTTAACAACTGAAAGGAACATATTTTTAAAATGCGCGCCTACCGCAATGAGGTAGAGGGGTGGGACCGACTGCAATTAGGAGGAGGTGGTGGGAAAATACTGCTGCTGGATAATGCACGCGACCGGGCTGTCATGCTGCGACCGAAAAGTTTCCAGTGTCTTGGAGTTTGGATTTCAGTTGCACTTCCTTATATATATGTATCTGCCTAGTTGATCACATGCAACGTCATTTCCGACTTCCCGGCTGACGTTCCGGAAAGTAACTATTGCGTAGGTCGCTGGGGTGGAGGTTGCATGTACTTTTGGATGTACGTGTATTTGTGTAAGTAGCGCAGTAATCGAAAAGGCTAGTTGAAACTGAAGCACTTCAGACACTACAGAAATTGCCTGTTTCGCATCTCTGGCAGGACACATATTATTCTGATCCGTTCAAGGTTTTCTTTAGTCCCAAGGAAATTTGGGAATAGTGCTCAAAATTAGACCACGACCACTTCGTTCTACACCGCTTCCAGCTCATCATTCACCAATCATTCTATCACAGACAGTATGACCAGAATAACTGGTGGCTTCGTTGAACAAACAAGACAGGCACTCTACGTATAATGTGACATTTAGGCGCGTTCGCTTGGCCATCTTTGCCCTGGAAAAGCAATAAGTATTACATATTTTGAGTATGTGTCTGTATTCTTGCCTTGGCAATCCCACAAGTAAAGCGCATGCGCCGTATTATATTACCAAACTTTCACTAGATGACCTTAGGGAAAAGAAAAGGTACTGTAAATTGAAAGAGGAAGCATTACATCACACACTGTGGAGAACTCACTTTGGAAGAGGCTATGGAGTTGTCGTAAGACAGACTACAGAATGAACGAACGAACGAATGAATGAATGAATGAATGAATGAACGAACGAACGAACGAATGAATTAATTAATTAATTAATTAATTAATGTGTCCTGTCTGGCTCTACCATATTTTTCAACATTATCACAAACGGCATGACTTTCGGAAAAATGTTTTTGAATACATAATATCATATGTGTGTTGATATTCTCTACAACTTTTTTCTGAAACATTTCTCGCTCTACGAAGAATTCAGGGAGATATTGTCATAAATGTACATAGGTGTTCACGTGAAGTACCCGTTATTCTTCTCAGATTTTATTGAAAGCTGAGTTTTCTTGGCAGATTTCCGAAAAAGCCTCAAATATGAAATTTCGAGAAAGCCCGTCTAGTGGGAGCCCAGTTGTCTCATGCGGACGGACAGACAGCCAGACAGACATGTAGCTAATCGTCTTTTTTCGAAATTTTTTGAACGCGTTTAAAATTAGGTCTCAATGTGTAGCCTATTTAAGTATGTCCTGTGTAGGCACAAAATCAAGCATGTGCGCCTGATAATGCTACTAAGATACGAATGGATGTAAACGTAGTCTGACTACAGATAGGATATGCAATTCAACAAAGGTATTCTCACAAATTGCGTAGCTCCAGTGACCTGTACAATACATTCATGATAACAATGTGTGTTTCATGTTCTTGTAATGGACCTTCATTAGACATGGCCAATATACTTTGGTAGCAATCCGTATGACAGCCCAGCCAATGGCTTCAACGTGTCTTCCGGTGGCCGTACGGCCTATGGCGCAGGTCTGAAGCCTCTTGACTGCTGCAATCGCGGGTTCGAATCCCGCTGAGTGTACAGATGTTCGTTTCTTGTGTTTGTTGCGTAGGTAGCAATATTCACTGTAAGTTGCATGGGTGTGCAACGGTGCAGTAAGGAAAACGCTTCCGCGCACACTGAATTATTGTCGCACAGCCGGAATTTTACTATTATGCATATTCGAAGAAACTTTTAAAGTGCCGCGCAGTCGTCAGGTCGTGTAAAAATTTTCTGCTCAGCGCACTAGCAGGTCCGCTCAGCTGTAAAGGAAATCTGAGTGAACTTTGGTAGGCAGCGGCTTCTGCGACGAGCTGACCACCCGTTCAGAGGAGTCCTACCCTCTGTGTGTGTGTGGGTGATGCAGAAACTTCAACACGAGGTGACCTAGGACCGAGTTGGGCTGTTGCGCCACAGGAAATTAGGCCGAGAAATTCAAAGTTGTTTGCTCTTGTAGGAACATAGTTAATTTTTTATGTTATTTGTACCGTGCATCTTTTTACAATCACTACATCAACCAACTCACGTACTGAATAAAATACATTCGTAGCTGTTCTGAGAAACTCCTACATGTTTCAGCACCCGGGTGCCATCATGAGGGGACCATTCAATAAAAAGGAATATAGATCCAGCACAACAAACTTGTCATTATGTCGCCTTTACATGAGTGATTAAAACGTCAAACATTAAAATTCTAAAATACGTAAAATTAATAACCATAATTTTAAATGTCTTAATATTTAAACCATTAAAAGTATTAAAATTAAGAGTTCCAAGTGTTGTAGTTATTTACAACTGTACGGATCATGCATACAAAGATATTCGTCATACATATGTAGAGATCTCATCTTGGTCGAACGTCTGCAGTGTATCGTCGTATTGTATAGAGTTGTGTTCAGTGGAATATATTCAAACACCGTATCTTGTGGTGTCTTGCAAGGTATGTGCACTTGTCTGCTCACTGTCACAAAACTATATAGGATATAGTTAATTTTTCAATCGGCCCCCATCAAGGTTCGAGAAAGATGCCATCAGGCGGGTGGAGAAACATGACTACAACGTGATGAATAATTGACTTCTTACGTCATTGTCAGACCTGAATCACTCTATGAACAGCTACTGATCTTAACCCTTCAATACAAACCCCGCCTCTCTCATGTTTTACAAGAATCCGTTTATAAAGGGTAAAGACGCATTTTACCCTGAAACATCGCATTTCGACGTTATGGCCGAGGTTCCCGACAACGCAGTTTAATAACCATACATAAACAAGTATTATTTCATGGTACCATGTACATTCTTCTAAACTGTTCACTACGTTTTACACAGGGGCTTTTTTTTGCAGAAGAAGGCATAAGAATAAATTAAATTAACGTATAAGTTAACTCTTAAGCTCTATTGTACAGGGTGGGCGAGAAGTCACCGTACACCAACCAGTATGCAATCATAATCAGTCATAATTAATTTGAATCACGCACGTCTTGGTTACATGTCCAGTGAATCCGTATGTGCACCTTGATGCTGCACACACAAACGGATGCGCCTCAATGTCCTCTGTGACATAAGTTGGAGCATTTTTGGAGTAATTGTGCGAAAGGCATCTTCCACAGCTCTGCGCAAATTGTTGTAGCGACGCGCAGCCGCTCTTCCCTTGATAATACCCCACAACGAATTGTCAGGTGTGGTAAGGTCAGGACTAGGTGGTGGCCATGGCATTGGTGCCGGCAATGTCGGTGAGCCACGGCCAATCCAGCGGCCTGGAAAATGTTCGTTCAAAACATCGCGCACAGAAAGAGCGAAGTGTGCGGGTGCCCCATCGTGCTGCAGCCACACGTCATCCACGAGTCCTCTGTCTCTGAGCTGAGGTATGAGCCACGTCTCCAACATTGCCGAATAAGGTGTCGCATTCACCTGTCCGTCGAAAAAGTAAGGTCCAATCGGATAATCTGATGGCATACCCGCCCATATCACCACATGCCGCAGATAATGTTCCAGCTCCTGCGTGAAATTGGGATTCTCCTTTGACCAGACACCACATTTCTGTCGCGCGCGCTGCCATAGATGTACCATTCGTCACTGAAAAGAACCTTTGAGACGGATACGGCATTTGAGAATCTGTCCAACAGAGCACGGCGTGATTCATACCGCCGATCCATGTCGGCATCCGACAGTTCATTCACGAAAGTTGGGCGATACGGCCTCACATTCAAGTCTTTCTTCATGTGGTCTCGCACTGTTGACCGTGGCACACCAAGCTCTGACCATCGTTTCCGTGTCGACTTCACTGGGAAACGTTCAATGGAAGCGGCAACCACTGCACATGTTTCCAAGCGCGTTTTCTTTCTCCCACTCCGCGGCCTGTCTTTAACACTTCTAAGAGCGAACGTTCATTTTTGCCAATCCAGCAGTGTCGCTCTTCGTGGTGGAGCCTTATTAAACCGTTCCCTGAATGCAGCCATCACTTGGGACATGGATTGTCCCGTGTGCTGTCTCTCATGCACCCACACACTTGCCACCAACCGCTCCTCGATAGAGTAACTGCTTGTGTCAGCCATACGGAAAACACAACTAAATTCTGTGACTGCTGCAAATCACGTATGCACTATCTTGGACACTGTTGCCAAACTACCGTTTTACATTGTGCTGCGTGCTGTGCTGTGCTGTGTAGACTTAAATTGAGTCTGAGAAGCGTATTGTCTGGGTGTAGGGTGACTTCTCGCCCACTCTGTAGGTAATACATTTTACATGGGCTCTTAGAACAACGGAAAGGGTGCTTAATTTATTAAAATGTGACCTTTGACTTTTTGCGTACATCAGTGATCTAAGTCTGCGCTTAACAATTTGTTAACGGCACAAATACGTCTCTACACAGACATCAAAACAACGTTAATATTAAAGATCCAAGTCTTTTGGGATATTACGACGTGACAACAGGCGAAATGTTAGATGTTCTCGGAGATCACAGTCCCTAAATCTGCGGGGCCAAGGTTTCCAAACAGTTAACCCTACAGTAAAAAAGGTAGACAACGCATGTAAATGTAAAACTGAGGCGCGTTGGTGTATCCATTTTTGCCGTAGAAAAGCAACAATAAGTATTGCCTATACTGCGTATATTGCATATATTGTGTCTGTATCCTTAGTTGTCCAGCATGCAAATTGCATATTATATTGTCATCTGTGGCCTGTTTCCACAATAACTGTTCACGTTATCTCATAAACGGCATAATTTTACGAAAAAAAATATTGAACATAAAACATGTGTTTTGATTTTCTGTACAACTATTGTCTGAAATATTTCTCATTCTAAGAAGGGTTCAGAGCGATATTATAATAAATGTAATACGTCTTCATGTAAAGTACCTATTATTCTTCGTCTCAGATTTTAATCAAATAGAATTTTAGACGTCTTAAAAATTCGTCCATTGGGAGACAGGTTTTTCCATGCGGACAGACAAGACACGGCGAAACTAAAAGTCGCTTTTTGCAATTTTGCGAACGCGCCTAACAAAATGAAAAATTGCACTCAGATATTGTCACATCTACCCCAAAGAAAATTGTGCTGGAAGAAATGAAGACACGATTAACAGCTCAAAAAAACACGAAACAGAGGAAAACTGAGAAGACCCAAAAGAAAGGACCTGCCAAAACGGAAGGGATATAAAAGAAATTCGCATGGTAAAAGAGATCCGACTTATGCATAATGTTATTGTTTATTTATTGACCTTGTCTTTTAGTTACCCGATACGTTTCGGCAAATAGCTATGCCATCATCAGGGGGTATTATTAAAAATTTCATAAGATGAGCATTAAATGAGATTTATTAAATGGTAAAAGTTTAAAATGTTAAAAACTTAAGTAAAATTCTTGCGCTGTTTTGATGTTACGCTGCTGATTTTCGGCCTGCTGTCCCTACGCTGGCATGTAATTCCAAGGTGTATGTGCTGTAGGACATCCCGCGTATCGGGCCAGGTGTGTCGAGTAGGAGTGTGGTGGGGCACGCCAGTTGCTCAACTGGCGTG
>BLKM01000738.1:736249-757289 GCA_013340265.1 Coptotermes formosanus | reverse complement strand
CAACTGGCGTGTTCCACCACACCAGCTAAGAACATTGACAGGGCTCTTAACAGGACAGTGTCACCTAAACGGACATTTATGCGGTCTGGGGCTGGTAAATTGTCCCGAATGTGATGGATGCAAGCAGGCATCTGCAACGGCCTCTCATAGTCTTTGTGACGGAGTGGCTTTAACTACATTAAAGATTCAGGCACCTGGGATACCATTTCATGAAACCAGATGACTTTGAAGATATCCCTCTCAGCAAGATACTGCATTTTTTCAAGGTGCGTGACTGCTGAATGAATGAGCTAAAGTGCTGCACAAAAGATTAGCAACGGTCGAAGTGCACGGGTCAATATGGTGTCCGCCCTTCCATAGTCAATGCAATTCAAAAACTTATTAACTGCAATACAATAATCCCAACTCAAGATAAACTGAAATAGCACCGAGAGATACGCTGCCTGCCTTCATGCGAAAAGGTGCGTAAGAGTTGTCAACTAAATTTATCTCTCTGTTTATCATGAATAAAAATTTTGTTCTAAAAAGATCTGCGTGTTTCTATTCTATCTCCGACGCCTGGTATCCTAACTAACTAACTAACTAACTAACTAACTAACTAACTAACTCCATGGAGCAGAAGCCTTCTTGAGAAGCTAACAGTTTCTCAACTAGTCAAGAAATTCCCCGCATTTTATGGAACCCGGAGGTTCATTACCGCATTCACAAGAGACCGCCACCTGTCCCTATCCTGAGCCAGCTCAATCCAAAGCATGCCACAATCCCACTTCTTCAAGATCCATTATAATATTATCCTCCCATCTACCCCTGGGTCTCCCAAGTGGTCGCCATCCCTCAGGTCTCCCCACCAAAATCCCGTATGCATCTCCCTTTTCCCCATACGTGCTACGTGCTCCTCCCATCTCATCCTTCTCGATTTGATGACCCGAATAATATTGGGTGATGAGTACAGGTCATTAAGTCATCTCCTCCACTCCCCTGTCGCCTCGTCCCTCTTAGGCCCCACTAGCCTCCTCAGCACCCTATTCTCCAACACCCTCAGTTGTTGTTCCTCCCTCAGCGTGAGAGACCAAGTTTCACACCCATACAAACCAACGTGTAAAACTGCAGTTCTCTATACCCTAATCTTCGTATTTTTGGATAGCAACCTGGAAGATAAAAGATTCTGCACCGAATGATTCCAAGCATTCCCTGAATTCAATCTGCTCTTATTTTCTTCATGAATGGAGTTTCGATTTTTTAGGGTTGCTCCCAAATACATTAATTCTTCCACCCTTTCAAAGGATTCATTTTCTAATTTATGTTGTGATTTTGTCCTGCATTCTGATTTTGAGACATGAACCTGTAAATAGTTTTCTCAGCATTTACTTCTAGACCAATATCCTTACTAGCAATCATTAAATCTTCTGCATTTTTCTTTATACTATGTATGCTTCCGCCCAATATATTAACATCATCAGCATAAATTAGAAGCTGATGTGTACCATTCAGTTTCAAGCCCTCCTGGTTTGCCTGAACCCTCCTAATGGCATATTCTAAAGCAAAGTTGAAAAGCAGTGGCGACAGAGCATCTCCTTATTTCAAACCCTTCTTAATAGGAAACGTCTCAGACAGATGTTTGCCTACCGGAACTCTGGTACAGGTTTCACTTAGACACATTTTTATTAACCTTACTAGTTTCATGACGATACCAATCTCAATTACAATATTATACAAGACCTTCCTCCTAACTGAATCATAGGCTTTCTTGAAGTCTATAAATAGCTGATGCACTGCCTCATTGTATTCCCATTTTTTCTCGAGTATTTGACGAATACTGAATATACGATCAGTAGTTGAACTGTTCCGTCGAAATTCACACTGATTGTCCAAGTTTACTACTCTAACATCATGATATTTACTATCCTGATGTAAACTCTCATTCCCAGTTGTCGGTGTGAAAGTATCCTCTCTCCCCACTTTTGCATTAAAATCAACTAACAGAATTTTCATATCGTACTTAGGAAAATGATCAAAAACCTCCTCTAATTCCTCATAGGAACTGTCCTTTGAAATATCACCTTTCTCTTCTGTTGGTGCATGGGTATTCAGAACAATGATATTACACCAGCGTCCTCTCAGCACTATATATGACATCCTATCACTAACAAACTCCACTCTCTTGATTGCTGATACTATTCTCTGGTGTACAAAAATCCTGCTCCCAATTGATGATTTTCCTGCCCTTTGCCATAGAAAAAAGTACACTCCCCGGCTCTTACAGTCCCTTCTTTGTCCCACCTAACCTCCTGTACACCCACGAAATCTAATTTATACTTAGCTAATTCCCTGACCACAGTCATAAGTGAACCTGACCTATACAGGCTCGCGGCTGGTGCCCTGCCGGCCGCAATATGGCCCTGGGGTTGACGCAGCCTCTAACACAAATGAGTACCAGGAATATTTCCTTGCGGTAAAGGCAGCAGTTGCTTAGGGCTGACAAAATTACCACCTTCACGTGCCAATTTTCTTGAAATCTGTCAGGCTCAGCATTTTGGAAACTTCAGGGCCTGTCCTGGGGGGTAAAGGCGGCCGGAACTTAGAGCTGACAACCTTCCCACATTCACGTGCGATTTTCTTGAAATCTGGGCTCCTCAACCTCCTATAAACCTCAGAGCCTGTCCAGGTCTGTACAGGGATCGCTTTTCCTTTACCTTTACATTACTGCTTTTGCCCAGTCTCTAGTTATTCACGTCCGTTCACTGTCTTGCTACCAACTTTCTGTTAATCACTGCCATTTCCACACTTGAATGCTCCTTTTTCTTGGACGGCCTCGCGTTTTCTTTTCTGGGGACACCGATCGTAATATTACTCTTACTTTTACCAGCACGCCGTGCGCCATTCCGGTACAACCCCCCCCCCCCCCCTCCTGTCCTACAGTTTCTGGCTCCTGTATAAAACCCACCGAAACAATTCGAAGTGTTTCAGATACCCTGACCGGTGGCTATAAACCTCCTAATGCATTCATTAAGCGCACTTTTTTCAAAGAATGCCTAATGTATTTTGTTAAACGTCATGTATCTGATAGCGACGTATAATAAACACATGCGCCCATATTAATGATGAAATTTCAGTCCTGGTAACTTTGGGAAACGCATCCAGGAACTCCGCATAATAATGCGCAAAGGGTTCGAACCATCAACAGTATGATCACAAACTCGACTGTAACGACTTTATACGTGCAAGAGTGGATCTGGTAACAGGCAGACCGGATCGATAAGGTCGAAAGTGTATCCGAAGAAGAATGCAGCTTGGCAACTGTATGGTTTTGTATTGTGCAGTCTGTTCTAATGTCACCGATATTATCTTCAGGTCACGTGGTCTACGCTCTACAGTTCTGAGCCGTTGGAGCAGGTTGAATCGTTGATTGGAGTGCCATTCGATATTCGTCTTTGTGTTCCTGGTCGTCACATGCAGCAGGCACAGAGAGGCCTTGTTATGGGTCGATTCAGCCTCCAAGTAGTCCTTATGAATGTCTACAGGATTCAGAGACTCAGAACTGACTCGTAAGTCAAACCGCAGGCCTCTAATTCGGTCTAAATTTGCGAATAGCTTTTAGTTTCTCACAGTATTAATATTAAACCTTTATAGCCCAGCCGTTGCTGTACGTCCCACCGCGTTTAATGACAACAATTGTTAAACTCGTCAGTGTGGTGTACAATATTTATACATTCTGTAAGATATCCCGAGGCGGCATTCACCGCTGATATTCCTAATGGAAACACACTATATTCTGTGTGAGGTGCACGCTGTGGCGCAGTTGGCTGAGGCACTGATCTGCAAACGGGAAGGTTGTGGGTTCGGATTTTGTATTGAAGTAATCCTTTCCGCCCCCAACAGACATGACTACCAGAGGCATCTCCTGGGGGTAAAGATGACCAGTGCGTAGGACTGACAACCTTGCCATCTTCATGTGCCGATTTTCGAGGGATTCTGGCAGCCTCAAATTCCTGGAGCTGTAACAGCCTGTCCAGGCCTGTAAAGGGACATTTTTAACATTCGTGTTCTATGTGTAGAAGCGGCACGAAGTTTTCTCATCCTCACAACCATCCGGACAGGCCCTGGGGCCCACGAGCCCTCCTGTACAATGGGCACCGGGACTTCCTCCCGGGGTAATGCGGTGGGGGCTTGGTGTTAACCACCCAACCCCATCTGGCTCCGAGGCTAAAAATGAGTGGAGCTATACATCTTCTCCCCTTCTGTGCTTTCACGGCATGTTAGGGGAGACCTTTACCTTTCTTGCATTAGTTTTACTCTTCAAAGAATTCATTTGTGATGTGTCGTTTGCTTCCATATCAATGTATCAGGGGAAAATTCTTGTGTTCACAGAAGAAGATACAGCCTTCTAATTTATAATTCCTTGACACTTCCAATCACAAAGTCTGTAACTATAATCATGTTGCACAAGGTCTTGCTACACAATTTAGATTTGATATAGAAACTCTCCACAACAGGCTATAGGCCTACTCTATTTGTAACTATTGCTTAATGACACAGCATTGGTGGGTTCATCAAGTGAAGGTAGATGAGATGAATTTGACGGATTAAAGATAGGTACAGAAGCTTGTTTTGGAACACTATCACTTGGGAAAATTAAGCATAGATGGAACGAAGACACTTGAGCAGGATCGCCCTTTGATTCTTCCGGTTCAGGAGAGAAAAGACTGGCGAGCTGTATAAAACGCAGGGAATTTTGATGGATTTAGAAAATATCAGTTTCTCAAAATGACTCTGCCGCATAGAGTTATTTCGTACAAACACGCATAATTAAGTCTTTTAAAAGACTATATGCTTATCACAAATTATTGTTTCAGAAAATCCGTATATTTGCGTAGGTTTATCTTGACGGAATGTGTGTGGTTGGAGATGTGAACATTTGTGTGCACTCTGTGTCAACACTATCTTACTTGTGGTTCTGTCTTTCTTTGATTTACTAATTAAACCAATTGCAGTGATCAGAGTTTTTGTTAGGAAACTGACCGACAGGAGCCTTTTCTTTATCAGTGCTCTCAGTTGTTAAGATTGTGTAGCATCGATGGTAGATGAATGGACCATGAATAGGAAACACTGGTGGAATAATAATGATAACGGAAACCCGAATTACTCGTAGATAGCGTAATCCTATCCCAGTCCCACTTCGTCAACCACCAAATTCGCATGTAGTGGGCCAGCCGAGCCCGGTTTCAGCTTCCAGTGTCAGGCGACTTACCGCACGACCCATACCTGAGAGGAGAGTACGCGAATTCCCCGCCTTCTTTAGAACCAACTCCTTCCTCATGTGACTGGAGCGTGTGTGTAAAAACGAAAGGTAGAGGGAAGGTGACGGCTAACCTGGAAAAGATGCTTTACAGCAATGTGGTCACAGAAAGAATTCTCATGGATGACAAGAGATTACGGCTAGGTTCCTTCCTTGCTGTTCATTGCTGTATTTCATTCACATCGTCATGTGACGTATTATAGCAAGCGGCTCAAAGCGCCTGTTACTAAATTATCGCGTTGTTAACTTTACCATAATCCATATGAACAGAATGGATAGACGGCTGGAGAGGAATAAGGTAAAGTGGGGTAATTTCGATCGCTGCTGTTTCTCGGAAATAGAGTCAGAGAAGCAGGTCTGTGTATTGTAAAAACTGGCGCGGTTTGTTAAAGCTTTTCCTTTCTTTATCCATTTGCTATTAATAAATCAGCGCCATTTTTCGTGCAGTTAAGTATTATCTCTGACTGATACAGACATTTAAAGGAGGTAGTTGCGTGATATGTAATAAACATGCAACAGTAGTTTCAAACGTAACAGAACTATGTGGCCTTCCTCAGTTTTTACTTTATTCCGAAAACGAAATTCCGTGTAGATATGCTTTATATTTTGGTTTGACCCATGCTGCACTACAACTCAGATAAAAACTATGTTTGTGACTACAGCTGTTAACAAAAGCACTTGAACCTTCCGTAACAGCTTACAAATGCACTTGTACTTGTCTAAAATTAAATTATCATACGTCACCCATGATCTATAATTCCCTGCATTTCACGAAACCCGAAGGTTCATTGTCGCATCCAAAAGACCCTGTCACCTGTCCCTATCCTGCGCCCGATCAATGCAGTCCATGTCTCCCCATGCCACTTCTTAAAGGTACATTTTCATATTATCCTCCCATGTACGCCTAGTTCTTCTACGTGATCTCGTTCCCTCAGGTTTTCCCACCAAAAACCTGTACGCACGTGTCCTCTCCCCTATACGTGCTACATACACCGCACATCTTATTATTCCTGATTCGGTCACCAGAATAATATTTGGTGAGTAGTACAGATCACAAAACTCCTCTTTACGCAGTTTTCTCTATTCCCCTGTTACTTCGTTCCCCTTAGGCCCAAATATCTTCCCCGGCACCCCCTTCTCAAACACCTGCAGCCTGTGTTTCTCAGTGTGAGGGATCAAGTTTCACGCCCATACACAACAACAGGCAAAATTATATCTCTGTACATTATAATCCTTATGTTTTTGGATAGCAAGCTGGAAAACAAAATACTCTGCAATGATTTTAATAGCTGATCGAAAATGATTCACATTCAGGGAAATTCCGATTAAAGTCAGCCAACTAAGTTTGTATTAAATTTTTGTTTCCCTTTTCCCCAGTTTACATACTTCACCATATAGAGTCATTTCTGCTCAAGTGAACGGTATTGACCCACTTTGTCTTATATAGAAAAGCAACATCTGGAAGGAGATGAATCTACGGGGAACAACTTGATTAAACTAAAGCATACAGCACAACGTTTCCATAAATACAGACCTACTTACAAATATATAGATGTTTCCTGACGTCCCCTTTCGTGGCTAATGGTTAAAAACACACGTTTCTGCTACACATAATTTTAAACATATACAAACCTTCTCTAAAAATAAAAAATCTCCAACCTTATTTCACAGGCAAGCAAGCTGCCGCAAAAAAAATCTGAATACCCTACCGAAACGCGTTCAACCCTATGTGGGTAATTTAAACCTTCATTTGCAACATTAGACTCTAATGGATAATTCCAGAGGATCCCATTAAGTCATAAGATTTTCTGGTAGACCTCAGCGTACCCTCACGGCTGAAACAGAAAGTTTTTTCCCAGAAAATTCCATCCTGATTATGCAGCAACCAACTCCAAATAAGGTGTGTGATAAACAGGCGCCCTTAACTGTATAAGATGAAGACATTTAAAGGAAAATTCGGTTCACATTACGGACTTTCTCCAAAATGTTCACGACTTAATGTAACTAATCCCTACACTTAAGCGAATCTCACGTTAAAGCAATTTCGTGCGACTAATCTATATTAGTTTGTGAATATGAGATAACTGACGAAATTACCTGCCCAAACCAAAACCAGGTCATTGATGATTTGTATGTTTCCCGGAGCCAAAGTGCCCAAGGCGCGCAGCTGACCACTCACTTGCCGCTAATGCCGAAGAAAGAATTAATGGAACTATACCTCCACTCTTCTGTGTGCGTTCATAGTCTGTACCGGGATAAGATTAACTTCACCTTTACTTTGATATATGTGAATAAAAATTAAAGGCAGTGAAACAAAAGGAGTAAATAAAACATGAACGAATACAGTGACGTGCCTTGTGTTGGGAACAAGACTAGTACGTAGGGGGGGGGGGGTTCCTGTACCGTCGTATGTAAAAGCAATAAACCTAAAAACTCTCAAGTTCGTCGCGATTTTAACGAAGAGTAACGCTAAGCAATAAGGTGCCCAGGGGAAACTGCAGCTTGTAAATACATGTTGGCATACGCGTGTGGTACAGTTCTACATTTGGTGTCTTTCCGTCCCTTCCCTCCCTTCCCGTTCTCGAATGCTCGCACCTGATACCGCACTATCACCAGTCCCGTTGCTTGATTCCTTCACGGGTCCTTCGGAATATAACAGAAGGAGCCGCAATTCAAGCACGGTCGGCCCACTGTTTAAAGTACTTATCTTACTAATGACACGTGCTAATGGGTATTCTGAGGACCCCAGATAATTCAAAATCTGTGTAATTCAAGATTAATTTTCCCACAGGTTTAAATCAAATGCAGGGGAATGCGTTCTCGGAGCAAATAAACCTACAATCATTCTAGCCTCTTTTTGCTTTTAAACATGCTTTTAAAGAAAACATAAATAAATAAACAATAAAAGATAACTCGGTGGCAATCAGGCACCAATCAGCAGATCAGAAGCAAATCAGCAGATCAGATGAAAGCAGCAGATGAGACACAAACCATCCAACTATTTAGATCACATTGATTACGGTAAGTTCTATCATAAGAACTATAACCACCTTGTTTAATCTTAAAAATTGTAACCAAAAAATACACTATATTCAGGCCAAACCCTGTTCGTTTTTACCGTACGAGCACTCCGACATATTTCAACCCTTTATCAAGGAGTCAAAAACACAACGTAGACCGTTGTACACACAAATACGTACAACTATACACAATTGTTCATATACAACATAAACTGTTATGTAAAAACGTAGGGACGTAAAGATGTTAAATATAGGACATTTGTTGAGAGCAAAGTTCAAGAGTTTTAAAAGTTTTAAAACGTAAACAATTGTTTTCATAACTGTATAAAGTCAGACATACTACACTCGGATATAATAAATCACTATTATAGTTGCGCCTTCTATCATAAGCTATCATTGATTAAAAAGTATTACATGTGTTTTCATGATCGTATAACGTCACAGCTACCACACTTAATATAATAAATCATATTATACAAAATAATGTAATAAAATGTACATATAGTACGCCTAATGAATTACAATTTCTGATTGAAAATTAAATTGTAATAGTGATTTACTATATCCAAGAGTGGCACGTGTGACTTGATGCAGTTATGAAAACAGTTGTTTACAGTTTAAAATTTTTTAAACCCGCTTCACTTTGGCCAATGCAAATGTACTATATTTAATATCTGTGTGTCCATGTATTGTTATATAAAAGTTTGTACTCTATTTGTACAATTGTATGTAGTCGTACGAATTCATAAACAATTCTCTTTCTCCTTCAAAATTGCCCTTTTAAGGCCGAATATGTCGGAGGCCTAATATAATATACCGAGGGTGGGTTTGCCCTGGGTGCAGTGTATTTGTTGGTTTTACTTTTTAATATTTAATCATAAACACGCGGTGACAAGCAACACTGTAATCTAATCTTATTAGTCACTCGTATTACATAAAACGACATAACTGGACCCAGTCTAAAGGTACAGTGAGGCAGTCGAGATAAAATATTCATTACTCACTTGTCATGTACATTTACGGTTGCGTTTGTTCGCTTTTTTGCAACAGAAGAGATATCACTCTCGCAAGTGTTATTATTCACAAGTTCCACGCTTGTCCTTGCGACGCTCGGTGCACTCCACGTCATCAATTTCTTTCCCTTCCGGAGCGCAAACAACTCACGTATTAACTGCCCACGTGACCTTCATCTACGTCTGCAGTCCGACTGCGTCATTGTTTTTTATGACTCGCCCTGTCACATGGAAAGGATGGAATTACGTAACTTCATTTGGGGTAGAAAAATAAGTTTGTGCTCAGCGCAACGTCATTTGAAGGAATGTACGCAATGTGGAGAGTCTGCATAAAACACGGTCATTATAATGAAACTGGCATATTATACGTTGCATTGCAATATGGAGATTCATACTTTTATCAGTATCGTTTTTAATTGGGGTGCTTAAAATGACCGAGAAAATTTATGCACACTTGTAAGAGTTGTTAAATTTTGTTTTAAAAGCAAACTTTGTCGAAAATGACTAAAACATTGGAAGTGTAAAATGCATCTATTGTAAAACGCTAGTATACTTGACACGCTAGTAGTATGCATTGAACAGTGATGCTATGGCATATTTTCGGCAAAGATGGACGTTTCAACTGTTGTGTGGCTGAAAGTCCCTCACATTGCCATATATTTTTCTTATTCAAACTACTATTAACTAAGAGCTAAAATATACAAGGACACTTGCAATTGTTCCAGGGTATAAACCCTGTGAAGGCGGCCATCCTTGTAAGTCGCCAACCTGTCACAGTTGGACACTTTTTACGGAAGCAGCAAATTCGTATTTTATTATACATAATCGTTACTCCATAACTTGGCCAGCTGTATGTCTTGAACTTTGGCCAGTTTCAAGTTTAGTGCTTTGCTTTCTGTACAAGCTCAACCTCCTTATGTTGGCCGGCCTGTGGAGTTGCAGTGTTACGGGGTCGAAATTCTCATTCATTAGCAAAACTGCCTTTTGCCCACTCAAATTCCAAACTTTCTCTACAAGTACGGACAATACATTAGGATTTTATAGTGGTAATGGAACCATTACAGTACAGTCCCTATTCATTAAGAGGGTTAATTCGACCACCTATCTCTTCACTCAACTGTACCTTTGACAAGTGATAGTTGCACAGTTCCATTTTCGTAGTGTGAAGTGGTTTCCGTAAGGTGGCCACCTGTATAAGTTGGGCAGCTTTGAGTGGAACCAAAGGTAGCAAAGATAGGCGGGTTTCACTGTATGATGAAACAATATATACACAAACAGGTTGCGCGACGAATCACTGTCCGCTACGTACAACTGGATACGTTATTATGAGCATAACTTAAAAAGGTTCAAAACATCGTCTGGTTACATCTGTCATGTATAGGCGACACTGTGAAACAAATGGCGGATGAAAGTGAAGAACGCACCGTCCGTGGGTTTAAAAAACTGTTTCCTTTGTAGGTGATCTGTCTGGTTGTGCGTTCGGTAGGTGGTAAGAGTCAACCCACAGTTGACGAGGATCTAATTGCATGTGTGGGTTCATAACAGACCAGTCACTGGGCAGATAATACAGCAAGTGATGACAATGTTCCAGCAAAGATTTCGGAAGTCACCCCCGTGAAAAACAACCCTCTTTCTTTGGTGGATATGGACCTTTGCTTTTTTGTAGTGTGAAAGACAACCCCTCTATGGAACATTCGCCTAGCAAATCGGTGAACTCGAAACCCCGTACTCGACCTTGTGTTACCACATGAAGAAGGGTTTAATGGCGAAGCCACTTCAATAGTTCTTCGTCAATGAACTCAGCGATGTGGAAAGGAACAAACGCAGTGGAGCGTGTGCTTTATTGCTTGAACAATTTCTTAGGGCCTTTTCATCATTTTTACAGACGGCTTTGCAGTTTACCTTACTTCCTACTACAAAAGTTGATTTCCGGGGCAAAAAAAATCCGAATGTCACATTGCAGGTAGAAAATAATCGACAGAATGCTGCGCTGTGGACAAGTGTTACTGTAAGTAATTTCTTTGTGTTGCAGTCCTTTGAAGGGTCTCTTAAAGGAAAAAAATATACGTCAGTGTGTCAGAACTGCTTAATATCCGTGTCGACAGAAGGACCAAACATTGAGCAGGCAGTGTTTCAGCGCGACGGTATGATAAATATTCGTCACTTCCAAAACGACAATTTCCCAGGGCGTAGTTTGGCCTTGGAGACCCCCCATCTAAGTAGCCACTTGACCACACAGAAAACAGCCTGTTGAGATAGATCAGTGATGAAGTGGCTGCAAAACCGGTACAACACAAATTAATGGCTGTTGAAGGCGCCTCCACCCCCAACACCAGCTAGGTTAGGTCATGCCACAAAGAAACTGAAGACGCAGTCAGATGTGTAGGGAACATGATGGAGCTCATACGGACCGATTTGCCACAGATACGCACGAGTAGGCTGGCTTTTGCGCGTCCTGCATATGTGTACACATTTATTGTGTATGCAAAGTATAAAACACAGGTTTTGCCAAGACTGTAGATTTAGTTCGCCTAGGACTTTTACGAATTCCCTACACATTCCATCTAATGTGAAAAGTGATCAACAAAATGTGTCATCGGCCTTCACCCAAAATAACTTGTTTGTAATAAACTGATTAAATTATACAGACTGCAAAACAAACACAGTTGATGCGTCTTGGGACAAATACAGAAACGCTGACAGGACTTTTTAAGCTGACAAATCCCTGTTGTGTTATGAAGTACACATATATTCAACATACCGTCATACACAACTTTACAGCGCCACGTAATTAGGCAACATATTTTGGCTTATTTTGCAAGCCATCACCAGGTCTTTCTTTAAGAACTTTAGTGTACCCCACCCCATACAAGAACAATAACCGTGGAAAAAATGTATAATTCTTCATTAATCTACCACTCACCAGAAATACTGACATCAGAAGTTTCACCCACCATCAATATTCAATACACCGCATGCATAGTACTTTGTTCCCCTGTGCCTTAAATATGGTCCGGTAACGTACAGACCATATTGGAATTCCACTGCCTACTAGGGTATGTTTTTAAATTTCTAAAATTTTTATTAAGTTTTAGTCCTTCATATTTCTTATAATATTACGCATTTGTACATAATCGACCAAGGTTTCTTGTATTATTTTCTCAATATTTTACTATGTGTCATTTTTTTGTAAAAGATGAGTTATAAATATTCACTGAAAGTTTTCAATTAAGGCTTGATGATGAATTGAAAGATAAGCCCAAACATGTTGCTTCATTAACTTGCATTGTAAACTTCTGTATGACGGTACACTGACTATGTAAATAATACGTTTATGAGTGATTATTATTACTATTATTATTTTATCTCATGTCACAGGCCTTTTCTACCTGGTTCTTGCGAACGGACGGTGATCCCCACCTCCTAGGCATCAATTTTCAGACTGCATTACTTTCCGTATTACGCGTGATGTTCCAAGTATAGCTGTCTTTTGCAGTGAACCTACTGAACCTTTTCCTGGTATGGTTTCTGAATTTTTCTTTAAACCTGTTGTCACTATTCCGGTGGCTCCAGTTACCACGGGTATAATCATACATTTCACGTTCCACACTCGTTGTATCTCTACATATAAACTGTTGTATTTAATTTCTTTTCCGCTTTCTTTGCATGACATTTCTGTCGGCTGGTATTGCCACATCCATCAGTACGCATGTGTCTTCTTTTTTGTTTTTAATTATCATATGTGGCCTATTTGCCGTAACTTCTCTGTCTGGGTGTACCCCCTTGATCCCAAACACTGTCACATCTTCAGGTTCATTATTATTGTTATTATTATTATTATTATTATTATTATTATTATTGCGAGGAGAAAATACCCCTTCTTAACCCGGTATATGATTGTACCCTTTATCATTACTGTAATCATAGTTACTTTAAAGAAGGTACCAGAGGTCACTCACATAATTAAGCTTTGAAAGAGGATTTCTTATCACAGCCACATGCACGTAGCGTTAACAGTAGTGACGGCCCGTACGTTTGGGTGTTCTATATCAAGCTGGCAGTAAGAAGGCAGACACAGAACAGTTGCGTGTCTATGTACAACACACTTTAAATTATACAAACTACGTGATATGTTCAAGGAAGAAGGGAGGCTGTTGCAATTAGGCTACTTGTTGTGGGGACCAGTGGTGTATTTAAAGAGGTTGTCTACTGTTGGCATTACACAGCATCTGTTGTAGATTAATTAAAAGGGCGTACGGCATATTGGTGGAATGATACTGACAGAAGACAAAACAGCATCTGGCGAAAAACTTGTCCCAGTGCAAATTTGTCCACCACAAACCCTACACGGACTAGTCTGCGACCGAACCCATTTAACCCCTGTCAAAATTTGGAACGACAAGAGCAAATTCCAATAACTCGAAACAACAGATTGCCAGGCGAGGTATGAAGCAATATACCTTTTATACCTGCCTGTTTTTCTGAGTGGAGAGGGGGGGGCGCCGGGATACCGTAGTCAGTATAGCGACTCGTTAAATGGTGGAATGTTTGGGATTCGAAAGCCGGTATGGGGAACATAATTTCTCTACTCCACACCCGTCTAGACCGGCTGTGCCCCAACCTGCCACCTGCACAAGGGTGCTGGGGCTTTTCCAATCTAGCGCCCTTGTTAAGCACGAGTAGGGCTATACGTCTACACCGCCCCTGTACCTTCATGGCACGTTACCGGGCGCCCTTTACTGTTCTGAGGCTTTGTACGTACGAGAATGATGTGGAACGTGAGGCAAGCGAAAACAAAGTGGCACGCGAAACCAATTTGCTTCTTTTCTACGCACATTTCACACGCAGCCATATTTTCACACAAAATATTCATTGCAAGCCAACAGCAACAAAAACTTTTCATTCTTAGCAGGTATGGTTTTGGCCGAATTGTTTAAGCTGTGTTAATTTCTATATTTATAAATAGAATTCACTTTATTATTGCTGCAGTTTGTGATTTTTGCTGCTACTGATAACGTAGAGGACAGGGATAATATCTGGTACATCTACCCGGCTACGGGCTGGAAGAGCCGGGGTTTGAGTCCAGGCTGAGGAAAGAGATTTTCCTGCCTTCCAAAATGTTCACAGCAACTGTGGAACCCGCCCAGCATTATATTCAGTGAGTATCACTGTTCTTCCCCGACGATAAAGAGGCCGGGGCATAAAGTTGACCTCTAATCTCCATCCAGTGCCGAATTTAAAATCAGTGGAACTAGACCTTTACTCCGCCTCTGTGCTTTCATGGCGTGGACAGGGATGACTTCATATTCTACATTTTTAAAAGAGTTTATTTAAATAAAAATTAGAAACAGTATTAAAAGTTATGGCCTAGAAATGCTACTTGAAATGGCCCCATCTGCAAACATCCTGCCCCACAAAAATCTTTGTGCTATTTATGGCATTCAGTGTTAAGAAAATATTCGCCGCACTTCGCCGAGGCAATGTATGGGACAATACAGCCAAACTAACACATACATCCTACTTTGCCGAGGCATTCTATTCAACACAGAGTAAGGTGCCTAAAGTGGCAAACCTTTCGATTTACATTTGCTAGACGTCGCGTCCACATTTTGCACCCCGATCGGGACATTCGCTTCCTTCCTCAGTCCTTCCAGTCAAAATCCTGGATAGCACTTTTAACTACTCCACGAAATTTTCCCACATCAACTTTAAAATATAAATAACCGTGCATTGATCAATTAATTATAATGTCAAAAGCAACAAATGCACATAAGTGTATTCCTCCTAGTTTGAGTCTATGTGATCTTTGGTTGTTGAACAATAATCAGTTTTAAATGATCAGTAACTGTGCACTGAGAAATTAGATACGATATTAAAACTAACATATGCACATAAGTGTATTAAAGTATACTATGCACACCATAAGCCTCCTATTGTAAGTATATGTAGTTTTTGCTGGTTGGGCTTTAATCAATTTTAAATGATCCATAAGAGTGCATTAAGCAATTATACATGTTACCAAAACCAAAACATGGACATAAGTGTATGAAAGTATATTATACGCACCGCATACGGCAATATCATACCTAATTTTCCCACATCCTTTGCACTTCATTACTCAATTAACGTTCAACGCTATATTTTTTCAGACACGGAAGTGTCCATTAAATAAACAACAAATTCATTCCAGTGTCATGAAAAGTGTTCACTGCTTTCAAATATGAATCCTTCTCTCCCAGTTAAGACTTCCTGGGAGGCTTGGTGTTCATTAATGTATAAACAAACAACTGCTAGCACAGAACTTGGTCTGGAATATTAAGGGAAGAACATAGACTTAGAAGAGAGTGCTAAGGGGAATACTTGGACCTAAGAGATAGGAAGTACCAGGAGGCTGGTGGAAACTTCTTAATAAGGATAAAAACTAGGACGTTAAAATAAGAAGCTAAAATATTTCATGTACTTCCCTTTGCCTGCGGTGGAGGCATCACTGTCAATTTTAACGTTATTCTTTCTTTGTTAAAAAATATGTTTTTTAAAGAAATAACTAATAAAAACAAAGCAAATACCATTCATGCGAATCATACGCCTTCTCAAAATATCTAGCTTGAAAAGATCCATTCGGCACTTCAGTAGATCATGATTTCGCAAACAGACGTTACCGTAATAACATATGTGATGCTGTCAACAATTGAGACCGTATAGTATCGAATGGTAGGATTATATATTAATGATGAATTGGGCATGGTTTAGAGCTAAGCGGCTGTGATCATGACATTATACTGATAATGTTCAATTAACTTATTTCGAGCTGTGCATCTCAGATTTCAACGTAAAGAATAAACCATCAAAATAACACACATTTAGCATTCCTTTCAACGTATTGGTAAATGTCTGCTCGTAACATGCCATAAAGTCACAGAGGCGAAGGAATGGTGTAGCTTTACTGATTCTTAGCTAAGGCGCTACTTGGGAACAGGTGGTCAACTCCACTCCCGGGCTGCTTTACCCATGGGAAAGAACCGCGGTACCCATTAAACCCTGCGTTCTGCTTCCTCCAACCCCAGCTTAATGCTTTCCAGTTTTACTCACTAATATACAATCCCATTTACTGCTTCAACTTTCTGCCCTTCCAGATACCAGCGTCCATTATTTTTAAGTTTTCTCCCTTTCTCGAATACCATAACATTTGATTTATTTAGATTACCTTTTAAATGTAATTCTTGCAGAATTGTGCTACTTGGCCTATCCCTTTTTGCAAGCTATTTATTGTAAAGAACCAACAGCCACCTCATCCGCGAGCAATAACTCTGATACCGTTATACCACTGGTGAGTGTCTGTTTCCTTCCTTAATGTAGTCTGCGATGTCATCTGTGAAAATGTAGAACAAATATGTGCCCAGGCTGCTGCAGGCTTGCCCGACTCCGGTTTGTTTCGGCCCCTTGACTTGATCGCTTTCCTACCTCACACACAATTCGGTGGTCTCATACATGATTCTTATACACTCCAATATGACTAAGCTTAGACATTTCTTTCGAATTTTGTATCATAATATCTCTCCGTTTATTGTAACAAGGCCCTTCCCAGGTCCACAAAAAAAAACACGTGCATCCCCGTTTAGCTCTTAGGCACATATCTACTGTTGTTTTAATTATGAAAATACTGTTAATCTTTCTCTTGTTTCTAGTAAACCCTGCTTCAGATCTGTTTAACAGTCTGCTGCTTGATAACCACTGCCCAAGCCTATCAGCCACAACAGAGGGAAACAACGTTATCAGTCCTGTTCCTATGGCGATTGGTATGGCGATCCCTCTGCTGTGCCCCCCTCAGTTCCTTTGTCCTTCCCTTTATAGATGCGACATAGTACAACTGTCTTCTACAATTTGAGAAAGTCTTTCTCGTTAATGATTCAATTGTAGGGATTTCTCAAAATTTCAGCAAATTATAGTTAACTAAAGTAGAAGTTCTTACGTGAGCACTCTCAGAAGTGATTTCAAGCTTCTGCCGCAATGTTGAAGAAGAAAGGCTTTCCCCGTGGGTCTTATGATTCTTGAAGATGGGACCGATACGTTGTCCTGGAATGTTGGTAAAGGACTGCCAACTGGCGATGCGTAATATCGCAGAAGGACGCACATCTTAGGCTCAATAGTAATTAGCAGCAGCAAGACCAATAAATTGTCGCCTTGTATGCAATAAACCTGGCATGTTTCCTCTTAATGACAGAGCCAAAAAAGTCATTATTACCTGCTGATGATTCTGACGTCACTAAATGTTCTTCTCTAGATAATATCGCCCATTTTCTGTTTAACGTTTCTCACTCTACGAGGGAGCATTCAAGTTTAAATGTAGACTGCTTCTGTTCTGAAAGCGAAGACAAATTTATCCCTTCCTTTCCCTACATTTAAGCCCTGTAATAGTGTCTTTTCACCAATGAAAAATTGTGGCTTAACTTGAAGGCGTCTATTGAGACAGTACGTAAGTGATTTTGCTGAGAAATATGGAATGTTTAAGGCACCGGTGTTTCTCGCTCCTCATTCCACAATTTAAATAAATTATTAATTAATAAATTCAAGAGGAGTTTCTGTATCCACTAACGACATTCCGGTTTGTACCACCATTAGGCTTGTTCACAACACATCGAGTAGTTTATTTTTGTCAAGAACAGCTGTGTGCTCTCTATGGCCTAAATCAGCTGGAAGACAGAAATAATATTGTAAGCCAAAGCACAGGTCCAACAATTTTCATACGTGCGTAGCGTTGTAACGGTAGGAGGAGACGCACTCCAGGATCTTAAAGCACAGATCAGGAAGGCAAATGGGGCGTTCGTAGAATTGTACCCACTATGGAGGAATAAAAATATACTGATGAAGACTAAGATCCGTGTATTGTATAGTAATGTTAAATCGGTATTTCTGCGTGGGTGCGAACCATGGAAAGTGACCACCCAAATAAATTACAAACGTTTGTCAATCGATTTTTGCGAAGAATAATGCGTACAAGGTGGTCTAATGTAACACACAGGGAGCTGTGGGAAGCTAATGGGGAGAAGCATATAATATTAGAGCGTATAATGAGAAAATGGCGACGGGTTGGTCACACTCTAAGGAAGGGGGATGAGTCAGTAGAAGAACAGGCATTGGTTGGAATCTGCAGGAAGTCAGGACAGGAAGACCGAACCGAACCTGCAAAAGAACCGTTTTGGAGGAAGCAGAAAAATGCGGCAAAACATGCACCGAGGTTAAGAAGTTGAGATGCTGCAAAAATGCCCTTTGTTCGTAATGGAACAAAAGGATATAATGTTGCTGCTACTACTACTACTACTACTACTACTACTACTACTACTACTAAAGTACACAGAAGAGTTTACATACGGCATCATTTTTTACTACACAACCTGCAGTAATTGTGATCAGATCATGGAAATTCGTCACCGAGATTCGACAGCTTGTTTCTAGGGCTTAAGAAAAGTCTTGGCGAACACAAATAGAAAGATGAAGTGTGGAAACAATTGTGGCAGGTGGCTGATAGCACAGGACAGAGACGGATGTCAACAGGGAACAGGAACGCATTCCCCAAATAAGAAAAGTGTAGTGACGAAAACTATTGAGATAGGAAATACATTTAGAGTAAACTTATTTTCTGACCAAACAACATAGTTAGCATCAATGCTTCATACGTTTAAAAAAAATGCAGTGCAGATTGATTTTAAGAGAGGCTGGTTCAGCGTCTGTCGGTTTTCTTTGGTTCTGAATTTTACGTTGGTTTAGTCGTGGGTGTGCTCTTGGCTGTTGTGATGCAGTTGTCCAACATTCCGGCACTCTGGACTAGACCTGGAGCATCGGACTTTGCGTCACTATATATTGGTGGCAGCGGCGTGATTAAATTACTTTAGGTTTATTGGTAACATATAAAACTGATATTTTTTGGTAGAAATATGGTATATTTGGATAAATCGTACGAAGAGGTAGGAAACCTGGAGTGTGTCAGTAATATTTGTGCTTAAGCAACTAGTTAGTCAGCTGTTTGGATAAAAGCTAACTAAGCAAGGTCGCATTAGGAGATTATTTCCACTACCCATGAAAGAGAGAGAGAAAAAATGATTTTCTTTTAAGTGAAAACCAGAATAAGGTAGAGATTGAGACGAGGATGAGAGCGTTTGAAGAACTAATACAAAATTTAAGTTTAGGCCGGAGCAAGACTTGTCCCTGGTAGCTAGCATAAGTGAATATGGAGGAACAAAGACAAGCAAAAATCCACAGAAGAATTTTTCGAACAAGTGGAACAATACGGACTAATCAGTCATTGGATAGAAAGAGATTTAGTAGCTGTCACTAAGTCGCAATTAACAGATGAGGCAGCCTTATTTATAAAGGGACTGGACCAATCAGACAGACAAAACCTGACATGCAGCAGATTGAAGGAGCTACTAATACAAAGATTTACGGATAGGTTACCCCTGCAGTACCATTGTACAGTGCTGCACGAGGCTAGGCAAGAGAAAACGCAGACGCCAACTCAGTTTCTGGACCGTAATAGAGCAATTAGTGCTCAAAAATTCTCAAGGGTTAAACTCCCGGCGAATGCGACATCCTGGCAGAAGGGCACTATAGACTTCTGTCGGCATTTATTCATGAATGTTCAGGATCCGTTGGGCGGGAACTGAGATTTCGAATGCCGGAAAATTCGGAACAAGCTTTAAATATAGCCACCACCGTCTATATCGCACTGGAAAAGAGGACCATTCGAAAAAATGTAAAATTTTTAAGACAGATGCAAGAGTCACTGTGTGCTATAGATGGAGTAAAGGGGAAGGACTGTAATCAGACAAGGAAGCGTACACCAGGGGCGGTATCATTAAGGAAACACAGGCTAGGACCAGGCAAACAAGTAATACAGGGAACCCGGTCAGAGTACAATGCTGGATATGCAAGGAGTCAGGACACATGTCGAAGCATTGCAAGAAAAGGAACTCCCGACTACGCGAACTAGAACAGCGGAAGCACAGAAAAAGGCTAGGCAGTCCCTAAACTAAAAGAAACCTCTGGAGGAGCCGCACGAAAGTAAATAGTCACCACGGAAGGAGTGATCCCGACCAACGGTGATGAAACCAATGAGGTACTAATTTTAGCGGTGAAATCTGGGAAGGAAAGATTTAAATTCCTTGTAGACACGGGACCGAGCGCTTTCTTAAATCTAACCCAAAGTTGGATTCGGATTAATTCAAGGATCTCAATATGTGGCGAGGGACGCAACTGGTAGCGAGTTCGAGATTCAAGGACTAAGACGCCTGCAATTTCAGCTTGAAACCGTGCCATACATTCCTAGTAGCTAGGATAGCCACTAAGTATCATGGGAAAATGGGATTAGATATCCTCAAAGCGTTGAAAGCGGTAGTGGATACCGGAAACAATAGAATTTCGATTGGGAAGGAAAACTACACTTTGACGAGTGACAAGTCCGATGAAGAGAAAGGTGACTTCTTAGGCAAAATAGAGCAAGGTAGGACGGCTTATCTTTGAACTTGACCCATGTCTATGGTGGTTCTGGTCCGTAAGGTGGTCATAGATTAGGGAACTGTAGGATGATATTCTTGTGTAAACCCGTTTTAATTGATGTACTTATTCCTAATTAATTTTTAATATGTTTTTGGAAATAATTTTAGATACGGTTGCCCTTTCTCTCTCTGATCCCCGATAACTTCGAGTCTTAGAAA